>OW203724.1:4435393-4522772 GCA_934045075.1 Yponomeuta sedellus | reverse complement strand
AGAAAGAAAGAAAGAAGAAAGTCAGAGAATAGGTCGTAAGTTCATTAATAACAAAACAACGTTTGCCAGGACAGCTGGATAGAATATTCCTTATTGCACACCAGGACTTACAGTAGGCATTACAGAAAGTTGTCTGGAAGAGATCGCTTTAAGCAATAATACTACATACCACATAGATACAATATCTATTATAGATAGAAAATTATGTAGAAATCATATTTTGTAATTCTACTTTTCTGGTTGTGCAATGTAGACAGGGGAACACTAAGCTATATTAGTGTTCTCCTGTCTACATTACAATAGGGAATGGAAGAAAATATCAGAAGTGCTTGATTTTTTTTTTGGTGATAGGAATAACCTTCCTTAACGCGAGAAAAAAGTTTAATTTTTTTTGGCCTCGTAGTATGAAAAAAAAAATCTGTGATGACAACGACGGGAGCTGTCAATGTCATTGTCATCACAGATTTTTTTTTCATTAGTAGCGGACCAAGGAATGTGTCTGTTAAGCCGTACTGAGCCCAGAACGACGAATGGAAGAATATTAAGATTATTAAAAATTAACTACGAGACCAAAAAAATTTAAACTTTTTTCTCGCGTTAAGGAAGGTTATTCCTATCACCAAAAAAAAAATCAAGCACTTCTGATATTTTCTTCCATTCCCTATTATAGTAGAGTTGGTGGTCTTATTACTAAGAGTAGTTTCTGTCAGTCGGAAACGAAACGGAAGAAAATATCTGTAGGAACAACTAATAAATAAAATGTTGAGAGGTAAAACGAATCAATAAAATTACTTAATTATAATACGACCTAGATCGATTATAATTTTACAATATTCATTTTTATAAATAATACTTAAGGCATCACTTGAAAATGACCGGACCAACTTGGCATTCTGTTTTGTGTAATAGTCTGAATATGGGTTTTAAACAAAGAAAAATTTTAACTCGCCCTAAAATGGAAAATTCGTGAAAAACGGACTTATTTTTCTACATAATTCACAATGAGCAGGGTAGAGATGTTCACTACTCACCGATGAAATGTTTCGGCATGATTGGTAAATTTTAGTCCCCAACTCTTATTTTTACATTCTAACACAGCATAAGAAGGCATTTTAGTAGAGTTGTTACGATTGTTTTCTTTACTAGAAACAAACGACAACTGAGGCAAGAAGAACTGTCAGAGACAACGCATAGGCAATACATTGCTAATGCGAGGCACGCGGGCACCGCCCACTTACTACTTCTACACTTTTTTTATGTTCTGTGGGCCAGGCAGACCGGGACGTACACTCGCGGTCTGAAAATGTTGACCACCTTAAGGTTGGTAATTGCATGCACAAATCTACGCCACATGGTCGATGATATTATGTGATTTGATGAGGCATAGAGCATAGAAGAAGCAATAGAGATTCACCCAAGCGAGGTTGCCATGGTTTTACAATCAATTTCTATTATTTCAATCCTAGTATTTTTCATAAATGTCATTGTAAAAAATTCAATGGGGAGTTTTTCTTTTTGAGTATTAAAAAAAAAGTAGTTCTCGAGAAGTGTGTAGATGGCGCTGAACTGACTACGTTACTAGCCGTGTCTTACGATTTGAGACGATTGATAAACATTGATCGACTAAATATTGTTATTTACATAATGTAAGTTTAGTTTTATAATCTCAAAAATCCAAGAGAAATAATAAAAAAGTAATGCAGTAACTTACCAAGTTCAGCGCCATCTATCCAGCGACTAGGGAAGTATTTAGAAAACAATAAAAAGAAAATCCCTCATTATGTCAACTTTTAAATAAAGAAAAGAGTTTCATCATCATAACGTCATAAATACTCTCTTTGTTAGAATCGATGCTACAACTATTAAAAAGTAATACGCACCTAGGTATAGCATTTTAGACTTTACTGCACACAGTGTGCTAAAGAATCTAATTTGAAAACTGATAAACGTACAGGCAGCGACATCTGGCTACAGACAATAGTAATACAGAGAATAGTGTAAAGAGGTTCGAAATTTCACTGATGCCGGTGAGTCGCCCATTGGCTCAATTGGTAGAGCGCTGGCACGGATAGCCAGAGGTTGCGGGTTCGAATCCCGGCATGGGTGAAATTTTTAGCCTCTAAATAGGTTTTTAAATTTGTCCTTAGCACGGGTTAGTGCATGAAAAGTAAAAATAGTAAAATAGGACATCATGTATAACTTTCTTAATTGACACCCAATGATTTAGTCGGAAGCCCGCAAAACTTATTGTTCCAGGTTTAATATTTTCCTCCTAATTTTTTAGACAACAAGAAGAAAAAGTTCTTTAAAATCTACGTACTTTTTTTTAGAAGACTTGAAGTAACTGTTACCTCCAGGGCTTAGGAGGTTAGACCGCGACCGTACCTTCTTCTTATGTATAATCTTGAGCTCCCTCAGCGCGACCTCTTCCTGGTGGCGGCGTTGCGCCTCCTCGCGGATCTTGAGCTGCGCGATGCGGCGCGACTGCCGCACGCGCGGCTCGTCCGGCCCCCCCTCGGCCGCGCCCTCCCGCGCCCGCTCCTTGGCGCATTTGCTGCGCTTCTTCAAAGCTTTCTTCGAGTTCTTCTTACCTGCTGGAGGGTGGAAGTACTTTGTTAGTTTTTTTTTTTTTTTATGTAGCCTTGATGTATTTACTAATCAATGAAACAACCACATAGAAATTCGTCGAAGAACCAAGGTCGAAGACGTTGGTGGGCGGATCACAGACTTAAAGTGGAGATGGGCGGGACACTTGGCTAGAAGGGAAGACGGCCGGTGGACCAGGGCAGTATCGGAGTGGTGGCCAAGGGAGGGAAGGAGGTTGGTAGGCAGACCACCGACACGATGGTCAGACGACATCGTTGCGGGTCAGAGATGGAACAGGTTAGCACAGGACCGTGAGGAATGGCGCAATAAAAAGGAGGCCTATGCCCAGCAGTGGGTTGATGTGGGCTGATTATAGATAGATATAGAAACAACCACTGCAGTCGGACACTGGTTTATTACTGCCGTTGACAGCAGATCACGTACACATATACACCAAGCCTATAAAAGTCCAACTGCAGGGCACAGGCCTTCTCTCAGAGAAAGAGCATGGGCTTAATTACCACGCGTGCCCACTGCCCACTGCGGATTGGCAAATTCAAGCGCTGAGGTATTTGAACACCCTAAACACTCAGTTTTCATCACGATGTTTTCCTTCACAGTTAGCGAGTGGTATTGCTACTATAACTTCACAAATCTACATAACTTTAGAAAACATAGTGATTGGTTCATGCCCGCACTGGGAATCGAACCTTCGTCTCTCGATTCCGATTCCATCGTTCTACAGACTGAGCTACCGCCGCCCTTAATTTTATTATAATCCACTTTTTTATGTAGCCTATATGAGTCCCATGACAGGCATTCTCTCAGAGTGAAATGAAGTGGCCTTAATTACAATGCGTGCCCACCGCGGATTGTCGATTTGAAGCGCTGGGGTATGTGAACACCTCAGACACTCAGGTTTCTTTACGATGTTTTCCTTCACAGTTAGCGGCTGGTATAACTACTACTACTAGCTATAACTTCACAAATGTTCGAAACTAAAACTGTAGTCATTCATGCCGGGATACAAACCCACGACCTCCCGAACGTGAGGCCGGCGTTCTAACGCTCTAACATACATTACATAAAAACAAGCCTGTATCCCGGAGGCATAGACAGAGACCAGAGTTTGCCACTTGCCACGATTCCGACAGAACTCTAAAGGCCCCAGTACACAATGGCCAGTGATGGGCCATGCTTTGCAATGCACAACTGTAAGCCACGTTCACTTGGTGTTTACACAATGGCGCGTGGCTCATCGCTATCTGCGAAACACTTGCGATGAACGTGGAAGTAATTGCGGCCGCAGCTATTTATTTATTTATATATTTATATATATATATATATATTTATTTATTTATTTATTTTTGTAAAAATAAATCCGCGCGCTTTTTTTTTCAATGTATTGTTTTTATTTGAAAATGTCGTCAAGTAGTGATGATAACAAAGTCAGAGTTTTATTAATTTCCTCGTAAATATATTATAAAACGTCGTATGCCATACGTGGGCTTTGAAAATTACAGCTTCTGCTTCCTTATAGCCCTCGCCGATGGCTCGGGCTAGTAATATCGCCTCGGCTGTAATTTTCAACTTACCGCACTTATATCATAATGTACTATTATGCAATGTTCTGTAAATAATAATTGGAACTTACCTAAGCTATAAAGTGTCTCCTCTTCAGACTCGTCACTAGTGTTCTTGTTCTTCAATTTAGCTTCCACTTTTTTCCTGAAATGAATTTAATTCGATCTAAAATTGCAAATAACTACCTAACTACTAACATAATGATAATAATCATAATAATAGGTTATCAATTAGGTACAGTAGGCTAATTTGCAAACAATCTTAAACCAAGATTTTTACTAAACGGAGAAATTATAACGTACGGAGCGTTTATCAATATTCAAGTTATCTCGTAAATTAAGGTATTCTGTATCTTCACCCTTTTTATTAGAAAACGTCTTAAATTCAATGAAAAAACTAAATCTAATGTTTTTATTATTACAGTAAATTTGATTTGGTATAAAAGAAGTCACTTAAATTTCAGTTAGGCGCACGTTCCCTAGCAAACTGGGTGCTCAGTGAAAAGATAAGAATATTATTTTAAATATAAAATAATTACAAAGATACAGTACAATTGGCGGCCTCATTGATATTACAGAAGAGGATTTGCCACTTTAGATGTACCACAACTTGGTACATCTAACGTTGAGGGAGGCATCACTAGTCACAATTTCATAGAGACGCATTATACATAGTTCCCCTGCTATCCACTATTCAGAACCTTATCAGTCTTATTTAATCTGTTTTCCCTAAACAATAGAACCGAATCGCCAAGAATGCACATCTCCTGAATTCGAAGGGATAACCACACTGAGCCTAGACACGCCACGCACGTGATACAGCGTGGGAAGGTCGGTGTGCACCAGAGTCGCGCACCAGAGGCTTAAGGGACCCGTGTGGTATTTTGGATTTATAGGCCCGCCAAACGTATACAGTGTTTGCTTCACACTCGACTTGGCGGGGGCTTACATACGTTGCTTCTGGCCCCACACTAGGATACCCTGTGTAGTGGGAACCAGAAACAACGACATCACAAACATGTAAACATCCAAGACCTGGGGTTTTTTTGTCCTCAGCTGGGATTCGAAACCGGGACCTCTTGCATGGTAGACAGATGCGCTACCGCTACGCCACAGAGGTCGTCAAATAGAGGGGTTTCTTGTCCAAGACCAGAAGTAGAGTTGAGAAACTATTAACACCCCATTTTAATTTCGTTCAATGTTGCTAAACAGCAACGGAAAAAAAAAACCTTATACTATGGAAAATATTTTTTTTCTGTGGTCCGGTTGACCGGACAACTTAACCGTACCACGGGCAAAGAGTGAAAATATCGCTAGGGGGGACCGGCTGGCAAATGCCACCCTGGCTCTGTAGCCCTGTACATGATGCGAATTAAAATCTGCCGCCGTTTAAACTTCTCGAAGTGTGTTTATTACGTGTAAGTATCTTTTTAACGCTGAATTAAATATAAATTTCAAATTATAATAAGTTATTAGAGTATGAACAAATTAGGCTAGGTGCCTTCTACTCTACTAAGATCCGCACCGGGTTATTATAGTATATAGTGGTTATAGGAAGTAAGTAAGAAGTAGGCATTGATCATTTATAGGACATTTGCGGCCGAAATTTGCGGCCGTATATTTATAAAAAAAACACCATTCCACTAAAAAAACTCCTATTTAATCTGTGATTATGTCTTTTTCTTGTAAAATCTTACTGTTTTAGAGAGCATTTTTAGGAACGGACGTAAATCGCGTAAACCATTTTGCTTTTGAAATCGTATTATAAAAACAGCACCGTGATTCGCTACGAATGTTGTAGTTCTTCCGGTGTTGCAAGCGATTTTTATAATCGTTAATTAGGATTAATTTTCGATAAACATAATATTAAATCATAATGTAAAAAAAACACTTGTTTTAAAACGGCTAACAATATACAATACATACCTGGATGTGGTGCTTATCTTCTTAGGTTTGATTTTGAGTCGTTTCCCGAGAGTGGCTTGCTCTTCCACCTCGCTTTCGGACTGAGATTCCGATTTGTTTTTATCACTTTGAGCATCTATTAACGACCTTTTCAGAGACTTCGCAGTTTTTTTCTGTGGACTTTCAGTTTCTTGCTTAGAGTCAGACTCTTCCTGTTTCACGTCATTCTTTTCAGTACTTTCACGATTTTTCATCTGTGCCAACTTTTTCCTTTTGAACTTACCCCTGCTAGCTTTTATAGTTTTTCTTCGCATAACCGAGTTTTTAGTACTTTCCCTGGTGCCACCGTTTTTCTGCTGAGTTACACTGTCTTCTCCGTTTTCCTCGTCATTTGCCTCAACAGGGTGATCCTCATCATTAGAATCTAAAGTTTTCTCAAGTTTTAACTTTTTGGACGGTAGAGGTTCCTCTATTTTTGCCTCTTTTTCGGGACTCTTATCCCTGTCATTCTCAGTGTGGTCTTCATCGTCGTGATCAGACGAGGAAATGCTACTTTTTCTCTTTTCAACTATGGTAGTTTTACTATCGTTGCAGTTTTCAACAGCTACTGGTGCATTTACAATATCTATCTCCTCCTGCAGTTTCATTTTGCGCGATGGTATACTCGTCTTTTTTAATTTTGATTTTGTTTTTCGTTTATTCTGTTTCTTACTGATGCTCTTATCATTACTTACACTAGAACTACTATCAGACTTTTCAAGATCTCTAACGCAATGCTTTTTGGGATCTGATTTCAGTGGCTCCACCCCGTCCGTGGGCACATTCTTTAGCGACCTTTTAGACACAGATATTTGACTGCTTCGCAATTTGATAGACGAGCCCAGTTTGGCTGTATCACTCACATCTGAGACACACTCTCCATTGCTATGATCGGTATTCTTGGAATTACTGGTGTTTTCCTCTGTATTGTTCTGTTCTATCACATCTGGATTCCCAGTATCATTTTCATAGCCGTATCCTTCGCCCCAAAAGAACATGACAGTTTCTTCAATTTCTTCTCCTATAAAATAGGAGCTCTCGCAGTCCACGCCGCTTCCATCCCCGGTGATGTGCATGACAGGTTCCTCAATCGTATCACTTACGGTTATAACTTCTTTAGATTCCGTAGTATCAGCTTTGCTGATATCTTCTTTTGCTTTTTCTGTATTCACGTCTAGTAGAGGTGTAGTATCATTCTGCACCTTTATCTCTACTTCTTCACTGTTACCCTTGCTCTCTACTTCTTCACTGTTACTATGTTCTGGTTGTGTTTCGATCGTTTCTGTTTTTTCCACCTTGGCCTCTTCACACTCCTTTGTGATATCTTCATTAAAGCCTGGCTCAGTTAGCTTCATTATTTCAGTACTTGTAACAAGTTCTGTTTTATCTGTACTAGTTTTATTTTCAGTTTCTATGCTAATACTACTATGATTGCTTTCACTCGCAACAGTTGATATACTGTCAGTGTTATCAATCTCTTTCTTATCGTTAGTAGTGCTTTCTGCATCTTTTTCAGTGTCCACATTTTGTTCGTTGGAGTCCATGGTAGTTTTAATGTTATCTTCAGTACTTGATTCATTATCTTGCCCTTGTATTATATACTTGTCTTTATTATCACATTTTTGACTGTCGGGCTCCTTTGCTTCAACAGTGTCAGGGTCCGACTCTGATTCAGGGCTTAAAAACTCTTCATTTTCCTCATCACTCTTGACTTCAGAATTGTTCTCCTAAAAAGTCAAATATGATAATTTGCTAGTTTTCCAAATCGTAATTAGATAAAATTTAGACAGAATGGCGAATTGTATGAGTGTAGTATTAATTTTTTTCACCGGCCAAGTGCGAGTCGGGCTAGCATAGAGATTCCTATACCACTATGGAATATAATAATATTGGCCTTTTTGCATCTACTTAATGAGATGATTTATACAGCGTCCAGTGGTATCTTCACTCACACTAGATGGGTGAAGGGACCACTCCGACGCTGTAGTGCCTGGGACATGGTTTTATAGATGGTGTAGGCTTGCCCAGCACCTATACCATCCTGACAGCTTAGTCGGCCTAGCCCACAGGAAAGACTAGTCAATACGTGCGGAGCCAACCAAGCCGCGGGTTTCCTCACGATGTTTTCCTTCACCGTTAGCGTGTGGTATTGCGACTACAATTTCGCAAATGTACGTAACTTTGAAATTAAACAAAGTCATTGGTACATGCCCGTACTCGGGATCGAACCTGGGGCTCTCGCTTGCCAGTCCATGGTTCTACCCACTGAGCTACCACCGCCTCACTATGGAATATACATGAACAATAAAATAATAAATATAACTGAAATGCCCTTTTCCTGTAAGCTATGGCTGAAGTCGTTTGTTTCGTGTCAATTTTTAAAGAAATACTATTGCATTTATGTATGAATAATTTATATTGTAACGAGATATTATCCGCCATCGTCAAACACAACGAAAGAACAGATACGCGCGAGCTCGAATACTTTCTCACTCGCACACACACTATCTATCTTGTTCCTGCACTACCTCGCCGCCCGCTCCTCGCACCGAGCTGCCAGCCGTCGGGTATAAAAGGAGGCGTTCCGCGGATTGCAATTCACTATTAGCTAGGCAGCCAGCCTGACGCGATAGCCCTAGGCAGTCCTCAGGTGAAGCTCGGCTAAGGAGTGCGATAGCCCTAGGCAGTCCACACCAAAGCCCATGTTAGGAACGTTAGAGTGCGATAGCCCTAGGCAGTCCACCCTTGCGAGTATACCTTTATGTCGTTACCTAGGAAAACCTATGTACCTACGAAAACCCATGTATGTGACGAAGCATTGTAATATTTGAAGAGTTCCAAATATATGTATGAAACCATATACTGTTTCAATCAGGCACCCCTACAAACTGGCGCCCAACGTTAAAATAAAGAAGGACACTTACCTGGAAACAAAATGGCTTTAAATTTAACAATGGAACAATTCGAAACAATACTAAGTCGAATATCTACAACATCACCGCCCAAGAAGTTTTACGCGATGTACCCTCACGTTCGACGGAGAACGAGATTACTGCAGGGTAGATGAATTTATCAACGGGATAAGTATTTACAAGCAGATCGAAGAAATATCCGACGATGACGCACTATCTGGTCTTCCGTTGCTACTGAAAGAGACAGCTAGTGTTTGGTGGCTCGGCGTAAAATCTGAAATCAAAACGTGGCCGGCTGCATTGAAAACAATACGAGCGGCTTTTGCACCTCAACTACAACCGTACGAAATTTACATTCAGTTGTTCTCCGACACTCAAGGTGCGAACGAGTCAATCGACAATTTCATCTGCCGAAAACGTGCATTAATTGGGATGTTGCCGCTAAAACGACACAAAGAAGAAGAACAGATTGACCTAATCTACGGTCTTCTTAACGTGGAAGTAAAGAAGAAAATAGCCCGAATAGACGTAAAATCCTTCGCGGAGTTGCTGGAGAAAGCTCGGCATTTGGAGTCTCTAGACAGGCCAACAACAAGCCAATCCAATCTGCCAAGCACAGCAGGAAAAGCAGAGGGAAAGAAAGTCACACGATGCCTTTATTGCAACAAAAAAGGACATCTTATAACCGTATGCAGGAAACGATTGGCAGAAATTGCAGCAAGCAGTAGTCAAGCTGCATTAAACATAAAACCGGAGGAAAAATACGGCATGACACAAATAACTTGCTATGGTTGCGGTGCCCCGGGCATGTTTAGAAGCAACTGCGCTACCTGCAAATCAAAAGAATCACCGCCAAAACCGATACAATTCTATGCGGTGGAAACGCGTTTGGAGGAAAAAGTAAGGCTTCCAACAGTTGAAATGACGTACAATAACATTATGGGGCATGCTTACCTAGACACATGCGCCAGAACTAGTATTGCAGGACAAAAACTATACAACATAATGTTAGAGAATGGTACCGAATTCAAAGAACGCGCCACAACAGTCGGACTGGCAGACGGATCCAGCAAGCATGTCATTCTGTTGACAGCACAAGTTGACATCACCATTGGGAATCGACTGTTACCTATCACATTCTCTGTGTTCCCGGAAGCAAATGATAACCGCACTTTACTGGGGATCGACTTCCTTGAGAAGAGTGGAATAGTACTAAATTTACCACAACGAATTTGGCACTTCATTGACAACCCAGAGGCGATATACACATTTGTCCAAGAAAAACCTCAGCGCCCTCAAACATCAACGGCTGCTGTAAGAAAATTGTCGTTCAATACGGAAGAGCAAGAAGATTATAGAGACTTTCTAGGTTGGGCCACGAACTTGAGCATGCTGTCACCTATACAACAGTCTCCAGCTTCCAATGAAGAAAGTAAGGCAGCAGACGAGATACCCTGGAAGTTGATTAGGATCGACACTCCGCCGCCTCCGATACGTCCACGTCAACCACGTCCAATTAATGATAAAGTATCAGATCCACGTGTTGACTATTTACCAATAAACCCTGTTCAACTGTATTGTCTTGATATTTCCTTACAAGAACATGAGATGTCAAACCTTACAATAAATCAACAAAGTCAATTAAATGCACTATTAAAAGAGTTTGCTCATATCTTTGCAAAACATGGTGAACCAACACCATACGCAGAACACAAAATAGATACAGGTAATCACTCACCAGTATCAGTTAAACCTTATAGACTGTCACCTATAAGACAACAACAACTAAGAATAAAATTAGACGAAATGTTAGAAACAGACGTAATAGAGGAAAGCGAAAGTGCCTGGGCAGCACCAGTCGTACTAGTCCCAAAAGGTAACTCTGATATTCGCATCTGTATCGACTACAGGCGCCTTAACTCAATCACCGTACCAGACAGGTACCCATTACCCAGAATGGATGACTTATTACAACAAGCAAAATCAATGCCTTTCATGACCTCTATTGATTTACAATCAGGGTATTGGCAAATCATGCTAAATGCAGAAGATAAAGACAAAACAACATTTGTCACACCATTCGGAACATTTCGTTTCAATCGAATGCCGTTCGGCTTAAGAAACGCGCCAAGTACATTTCAACGGCTAATGGATAAATTCTGCAGAGAACTGAAGGCAGAATCGGTTCTAGCTTACCTAGATGATCTGATTTGTCGATCTGTCAGCTTTGAACAACACTTGATAGATCTAAGAGAAATCTTTACAAAGTTGGAACAATATAAGCTTAGAGCCAGCCGTCAAAAATGTAAATTTTGCCGTGATTCAATAAAATATCTGGGTCACATCATTACACCAGAAGGTCTAAAAACAGATGATGATAAAATTGCGGCTATAAGTAAAATGAAAGCACCAAAAACATTGAAACACCTCATTTCATTTCTACAAACAGCTTCATGGTATCGACGATTCATCAAAAACTTTGCAGAAATAGCCAAACCACTAACATTTTCAACAAAGAAAAAAGCCTCCTGGAAGTGGGAAAAAGAACAGGAGACAGCCTTTGAATCCATAAAAACTGCACTGACAACAGCACCCGTTCTGAAACAAATAGATAACAACTTACCTTTCATAATCAAAAGTGATGCAAGTAGCTATGCAATCGGAGCAGCTTTAGTGCAGGGGGAGGGTGAGAACGAACACCCTATTGAATACGCAAGCAGATTACTAACATCGGCTGAAGTCAACTACTCAGTCACTGAAAAAGAAGCACTTGCTATCGTATGGGCAGTGTCACGTTTTAGAGGATATATAGAAGGAGCGAAATTCCTAACTATCACTGATCATCAACCACTAAAATGGTTGTTTAGTTTGAAAACGCCAACTGGACGATTAGCTCGTTGGGCTATGCAACTACAGCCCTATGAGTTTGAAATAAAATACAGCCCAGGCCGAACAAATGTTTTGGCAGACACTCTTTCACGACCTCAATGTGAAGATGAATCAGAACAGTGCGAACTATGTCATGTTGAATTCAACATACCCTGCCGAGGTGAGAAAAACATACGCATAGAACAACTGAAAGATGAAGAACTGAAAAAGATTATTAGCTCATTGGAGGATCAAAATGAATCAGAAGACTTCATACAATGGTCTAAAAGAGGATACCTTGTTCACAAAGGTGTTCTATACAGAATTACCCCAGAACAAGAAGACGACAATGTGAAACTAGTTGTTCCACAACATGAAGTTCATGATGTATTAAAAAAATTTCATGATGCATCTACTGCCGGCCACTTAGGCGTAGAAAAAACCCTGAAAAGAATAGAAATAAATTTTTATTGGAAAGGCATGAGACAAGATGTAATAAAATACATCAAAACTTGTGTTGAATGTCAGAAATATAAACCATCAAACCTAAAACCAGCTGGCCTTTTTCAATCAACTGCGAGTAACCAGAGGTTTGAAGTCCTATCTATAGATCTCTTTGGACCGTTACCTAAGGGACCGTTGGGAGAGAAATGGATATTCATAATTGAAGATACTGCAACAAAATGGATAGAAATGTTTGCACTAACTGAAGCAACAGCACAACAATGCGCTTTAAAATTGCTTCACGAAGTATTTCTACGATATGGAATACCACGAAAAATAACAAGTGACAATGGTACACAATTTATCTCCTCGGTAATGCAACAGCTAACTTATTGTCTCGATATACAGCATATCTTGAGCCCAGTGTATCATCCTGAACCAAACATCGTTGAACGCAAAAACAGAGACCTGAAAACACAGCTTGCTATTATCGTTAAAGAAAATCACAACAAATGGCCGGAAGCATTGCCTGCCATTAGATTCGCAATGAATTCAGCACACAACCAAAGTACTGGATTCACTGCAGCATTTTTAACTTTTGGAAGAGAAATGAGAACAAGTTATGAAATCTCTAATAACTTAAGCGAAATTGTACAGTCAGAAAATTTTGTACCCGAAATTACACCATACTTGAAAACGCTATCAAGAGTCATGGCAACAGCAAAAGATAATACCGAAATCATGCAAGATGTTAACCGAAACAGAGCAAATCAAAAACGACGTCCAGATCCTGGATACAACAGAGGGGACCTGGTACTTGTAGAAACTCACCCTATAAGTCGCCAAGCTAAGGACTTTTCTGCTAAGCTAGCACCACGAAGAGATGGACCTTACGTGATTATAAACAAAACTAGCAGCACCATTTATGAAGTTGCTGACATGAATGAACCAGATAAACCTATAGGAAGATATCATACGTCAGCCTTAAGTAAATTTGAACAACGAGAAGACCAAATCGCGGAACCAATACTCCCCATTAGAAAACGAGGTCGACCAAGGAAGAACGTTTAGTACTGGTACTCTTACGGGACGTATACCGAGTACCAGAGGGGGAGAATGTAACGAGATATTATCCGCCATCGTCAAACACAACGAAAGAACAGATACGCGCGAGCTCGAATACTTTCTCACTCGCACACACACTATCTATCTTGTTCCTGCACTACCTCGCCGCCCGCTCCTCGCACCGAGCTGCCAGCCGTCGGGTATAAAAGGAGGCGTTCCGCGGATTGCAATTCACTATTAGCTAGGCAGCCAGCCTGACGCGATAGCCCTAGGCAGTCCTCAGGTGAAGCTCGGCTAAGGAGTGCGATAGCCCTAGGCAGTCCACACCAAAGCCCATGTTAGGAACGTTAGAGTGCGATAGCCCTAGGCAGTCCACCCTTGCGAGTATACCTTTATGTCGTTACCTAGGAAAACCTATGTACCTACGAAAACCCATGTATGTGACGAAGCATTGTAATATTTGAAGAGTTCCAAATATATGTATGAAACCATATACTGTTTCAATCAGGCACCCCTACAATATTAATTATAGCCAGCCTCATTTGATATCAAGATATTTGCAGATAAATAATTACGTCTGAAATAAATAAATCGTCCTTAATTTAGCTGTAGGGCATTTCACGCAACATAGGCTCATTAGCAGTTGAGTTGCGGAATCCTAAATCGTCACCGATAGGTACTGTGTAGGGGAGGGAGAGGAGGGTATTTTTTTCGACGAATTTATTTTACAGTTTTGTCGGCGTGGTTAAACTAGCGTTCCGTTAAATTGCGAGTACCGAATTCTACTAAGGGTATCATAATATCAAAGCGTTACCAACCGGTAATAGTGTAGGTACTTCAGCACTGTTGGAATCTTCGTTCGTGATGTTTGGTTCCGCTGACACACCTACTTCTTCTCCGCTCTTCAACTTCTCAATCACAGCGACAAACTCTTCACGGTTCCTAAATAAAAAAGAAATAGTAAAATTTTATTATGTACCGGGACCTATTCTGTCATTTTTTTTTACAATTATATGATTCTTTAATCTGTAGAATTTTATGTACATTGTCAATTTAAAAAAAAATGTATTCCGACTATAATACAAATAAATATCAAATTTTTACAATGTATTAAACTTCATTTGTTTTGAAATTTTTTTTTAAATAAGCGACGTAGGTAAACTTTTTATGCCCCTGTTTCTCAAACATAAACTATCTACAGTTAGGGCGGCCCCAATGCCAATACGTTTAGAGGACACAAATCGAGGTATGACCGTGCTTAAAATTGGAAATAAATAATCAAAAAGAAATTATAGCCTTATAAGTCTGTTCATAGAAACAATAATCAAGCCTATTGTTATGAGGTTGTCTGGAAGAGATCGCTTTTAGCGATAAGACCGCCAATTGTATACGGCAATACTTAGATATGTAAGCCTTTTTATGTATTTTGATTTCTGGTGTGTACAATAAAGAGTTCCAATCTAATCTAACCTATATTTTATTTATTTATTGTATAACTTTTATTGCGTCCTTTGTAAATAAAAATCATACTTGTTTTGTATAGAAATCGCTGCTTGAAGTGCCGCCTTAAAAGTTGCACAGTTAGTCAAAGTGCATACAAAAAACCTTGCCAAAAAAACCAACAGCATGTTTTTGGACGAGAAACTGGCGGTTAGTCTGTTTATTAAAGTACACCAAAAATATACATACATACATAACCTCACGCCTGTATCCCAGAGGGGTAGGCAGAGACCAGGGACTGCCACTTGCCACGATCCAAAAATATCTTTTTAAGAAAATCCATCGCGAAAATTTAATTATGGAGATGTATCAAATTTATGCAAAACGTTCTTGCATTCATGCCTTTATCATGGTTAGTGACGCATGTATACACCACTGGACCAGCTAGCATAACTTTAAGAAAACACCTTTAATGTGCAGGAAAAATTGGATTTATTATTTTACTGTAATATCTGGAGCAATCAAGGTTTTTACGGTGGGTAGCACTACTATTTGATGATATCAACCCTTTGTATGTCCCCACTGCTGGGACAAGGGTCTCATCCTGCATCGCAGAAAGGTTAGGCCATACTACGTCCACTACGGGGGACAAGTCCGGGTTGGTAGAGGATTGTAAGACAGTGGCGGGCCTTACTGTTAGAAGTTATCCAGCATGACTTAACGGCTGCCATTACATGACAACAAACGCTTAACATGCCTTGCGAAGCACGGAAGCGATCAGAAAAATGCCACTAGCGGTAGTCACAGGATGGTGACACATCCAGCACCTGACAGCGCCTGTTGTTGATTAACCCAAGCAATCACTCGATTCAACTAGGCCACGAGCGCTTCTTACTTCTTATATAAAAAAAAACATACATTGATCCGTGATTTTCCGTATTTAAAGCCGGGAAGCTGGGATTTCTGTAGGCTGTCGTGTCTGAGTGTGTTTGCTCTTCGCGTCTAAGCCTAAGACGGAGTTTACACGTTCAGTCTGGCGTCAGTTCAGTCCGTTACCATGATCAAGCTCGGATTGATGCCAGACTGATGAAGCATCTATGAACGAAGCAAATATTCGAATATCCGTCAGTCTGGCGCATCAGTCCACTGAATAGACAATCAGTCTGCTGTCAGTCTAACCAGACTGATGGAATTGACTGACGCCAGACTGAACGTGTAAACTCCGTCTAAAATGTAGTGAATTATTATTTTACCTCGCCACGAGCTGCCAGGTCTCTTCATCCAGGTCTTCCTTATAGAGTCGCAAGTTGGCATCATCGTCAACCTGCAGCCAGAACACGCAGCCATTCTTGTCGGTCCCCACAGGGTCTAGGCGAAGATCCTTGCATGATAGGGCATTCACAGCACTCTTGAATTTTCCATGACATGTGAATTGATATTCTAATAAGATCTGCAATTATTATTATTATGATAATTGTTGTAAGTACATGACAAGGGAGAGGAGAGCGAAAAATTATGTTAACCCACAGAACCTAATAATAAAGGTTAGAAAGGCCATTGGGCAGGACGCGCATACCCCATGTGTATCAAGTTGAATTTTCGATTTACGAAAATATAGCGAGTATTAAGTGATCAAGTTTTTTTTATTAAATATTAAAAGCATGAAGATATTGGATATGTCAATGGGATTAGTTATTCCTGTTTCTCTGAGCTTAGCTACACGGGAAGAGGTGGACCATACTAGGCAATCGGTCGAACCATTCTCGGTACTAATATTAATAATGAGGTTTAATATCTGCAAAAATCACAGGACATTTTCGTAACCCTAGTCACTGCATAAAATCCCGCTACGAATATCGTCAAAGTTATCTGATACGAACATTGTAAATATCGGAAACAGAGTGGCAATGTTGTTTTTTTTTTAATTAGCCGATTTAGTGGCCCACTGCTGGGCAAAAGCCTCTCCTCTAGCTCTCCACTCTTCCCTGTCACCGGCGATTCCCTGCTACCCCGGCAGAAAGTTCGTGACGTCGTCCCGCCATCTTCGCCTTGGTTGGAAATGTTTACGGTATCCGTCGCTTGGTATCCAGTCAGTGGCAATTTTTGAACATCTATCCCGCCCATAGGACGTACGTGGCCTGCCCAATACCATTTTAACTTCGCGGTCACAGCTCCAACATCTGTGACTTTGGTTTTCGAACGCAGCGTGGTGTTCCGGATTCAATCACTCCTTACACCTTCTTATATTGTTATACGATCGCGTAAATAATTTCGATACGCACTCAGTCCATCTTTTTCTGGCATTTCACTCTTCATCATTTTTTTCATGCAGGTCAAAGAGAAACCCGATTCAATATGAAATAGATTTTTAAAAATACCTAAATCAATCAATGTGCATATTATTACCAAGCAACCTGAATTTGGCCTTCGCGTCTACGTAATGGACATGATTTTGACAGCGTCCGGTGCCACCTTCACTCTACGTGTGTGAAGAGAAGACTGGGATGCCCTAGTGCCTGGGACATTATTATTTAGATTGAGTAGGCTTGCCTAGCGCCTATACCATCCTGACACCTTACTCAGCAAGCCCACAGGACAGACAAGTCAATAGGTGCGGAGCCAAAACAAGCCGCGGGTTTCGTCACGATGTTTAGTTTTAGTGTTAAGTTAAATAAATGTTATAGCTAGATTAAGTAGGAAGCTTATTGCAATCCCATGTTACTGCACTGTCGAATTAGGCAAATCTGTAATAGTACTGTAATGTATGTAAAATAAATAAATTGCGTGAGGGACTGAGTAATTGAATGAAAGAATTAATGAATGAATGAATAAATAAATAAATAGTTATTGTATGGTAAACTTAATTGAATAAGAAATACAAAAAAGAAACTGGTAAGGTCGACCACAAATATAAATACTTACAGCCTTATTCCAAAACGCGGTCTAAATTTAGTACTGGGATTGTTACCAGGTTTAAACCATAGACCAAGTAAAATGTTATTACAAAACGAACTTTATCGCTACGTCAAGGACTATCTATGGTACTAAAGTTAAACTTCTGATACCCCTAGTTTATCTATGGACTAACCTCCAAGTTGACGTTTGAATTTGTTTGGTTTTGTGTGTGTGATAGATTTCAATAAATAATTGATATTATGGACGCCACTGATATGATGGATTTCGATGATTTGGACGATTAGGCCATGATTTGGACTTCGTCATCGTGTGAATCCCTTCAAATTAAGTGACGAAGATTTTCGATACAAATATAGGTTCACGTTTTTCTTCAAATGTTCCATTTTATTATTATAATAATCAACAACGAAACCGCCCAAAGTTTAAAAATTAATAATACCTATTCCCAGTATGAAACTATCAGAAAATTTTTGACGTCTCGGATTGGCGCGCGCGCTCGAATATTTCACTCCATTTCACACGAGAGTAGCCATTTGATTATAAAAACGCTTCAATAACAATATAATAATGAATAGTGCTCATTTTAGTTAGATTGGAACCTAAACAAAGAACAATTTTCGATGTATAGGTATTTTAAACGCAATAATGAATATTTTTGCGTTTAAAATGTGAAGACTATATCCATTTAGTGAAACGGAACGCAGCATTGAATGAACGTTGAATGAACGAATCAGTGAATATTATTTGAACCATGGCTGATCTCTGGTTTAACTGATCCTCGAATAGTCTTCTATTTGTAATAACGACACACATTTGATCTGGGTCTAACTTTGATACCGTAACAATCCTAGATCTTTTAGTCTTGGTTTAAACCAGGACTTATTCAGGTTTTTATAATAAGGCGGAATGAGACTAAATCTTACACCTCAAATCATAAAACATGGTAACATGACTAAATATACTAATGGCAGCCGTTAAGCCATGCCAGAGGCTTTAGGGGCGGCTTGATAAGGCCCGCCACTATCTTACAATCCTCCACCAACCCGGACTTGGCCCCCATGGTGGAGTATGGCCTAACCTTCCTGCAATGCAGGAAGAGACCCAAGCCGTAGCAGTGGGCGCATAAAAAGGGTTGATACCAAATAAAATCACAGTCATTGATCATTGCAAGTCGCAATCATTGATCAAATCACCGATGTTGACAATTTCTTATTATCTAAAAAAACAGTTTGTAACGTAACTTTTGATGCGAAATTCCAAAAAACCTATATAGAGGCTAACGATTTTATGTAGATAATAAGAAATCTGTTATTTTTATTTGTTAATGACTGTGAAAATGTGATTGTACGTGGGACACTCAGAAAGTTTTGAGAAACTAAAAAACAAACTTGTATGAAAAAAATATTTTTCTTTAATCTTTTCAAAGAACTCTCCACCAGCCTCTATACAAAGTTTCATGCGTCTGAACCAATTTTCAAAACATTTTTTCAAGTCCTCCGCAGACACCTCTTCCACGGCCTTCTCAAACGCTGCTAGCGCGTCTTCCGGCGATGAAAACTGTATCCCTTTGAGCTGATTTTTAATTTTAGGGAATAAAAAGAAGTCACACGGAGCCAAATCAGGATTGTAAGGAGGGTGTCCCATGACTCTGACCGGTGGTCAGAGTCATGGGACACCGGGACGTCCAGGAAGTCCCTCGTTTTGATCGAAGAGTGCGCGGGCGCGTTGTCGTGGTGAAGAAGGACCCCACGGAGCCCGGTGTTCGGTCGCTTGTTGCTCAATTCAGAAAAAAACTTCTGGCAGGCATTTTTTGCTATACCATTCAGCGTTGATGCTGCTTTGGTCTCGAAGTGGAATTGAAATTAGGTACCCCGTCAAAGTGAAGAAACTAGCGATCAAAATTTTTCCTGCGCTCCTCGATCGCTTCACTTTCGTAGGCGTTGGTTCATTTTGAAACAGCCAAACTGTCGACTGACGCTTTGTTTCTGGATCATTGTTGGCGACTGGCTGTGGTGCGACCTATTTTGTTATAAAACGTCATGTTTTTATAATTTGTTTCTTTTTCCATTTTTATTGTCATTGTCTGTTTGGTCATGCCACTGTCATACGCCTTGTACGTCCGAATTATAATAAATAACATAATATTGATCACATGTTTTTCAATTGCCCTAAAGTACCGTCTTTATACGATCTCCTTCCCCCGGATATCCCCAAGCCCATAAATTTCAAGTCGTTATTAACCTTAGTTCGTTCACCGTTTATTACATTTATGGCTAATTTCCTTACTAATAACAAAATCAAATTGTGATGTGTTGCTAACCAGATATGTTTATTTATATATTTGTGTATGTTTGTCCACAGGTCAATAGCTCAACAGAGTGAAATTTAAATTAAATAACCGACCATTCCCTGAGCTGTTACTTTATGCAACCCTGACATTGGCAGAAATATTGGTTGCCATCAAACCTTAAAAAAAAAAAAAAAAAATAATATTGATTTCCTACGTGTTTCCCTCAGCAAACCATCACATTATTACAGTCCACTCAACCACTCGCTATCAATCATATTGATTAAATCCAGGATTCGTCACCTGTCACAATGTCGTAAGCGCGTCGTGACGAGCCAGCATCAAATTTTTGTAACATATCACGGCACCAATCCACACGGGCCTGCGTCTGAGCTTCGGTGAGGTTGTGCGGCACCCAGTGGGAAACTATTCTCCTTACGCGAAGGTGCTCGTGCAAAATCTTGTGAACACTTCCTGAACCAATCTGCAGTGTATGCTGAATCTCTT
The DNA here is from genome assembly GCA_934045075.1 of Yponomeuta sedellus. Classification (NCBI taxonomy): domain Eukaryota; kingdom Metazoa; phylum Arthropoda; class Insecta; order Lepidoptera; family Yponomeutidae; genus Yponomeuta; species Yponomeuta sedellus. The sequence continues at coordinate 4,502,220 of OW203724.1, read as the reverse complement.
CGTACGTAATTCGTTTGTTTTCTTGAATTAAATTTTTTACTGCCAGCACACTTTCTTCGGTGACAGCCGTCGTAGGCCAACCACTCCTTTGTTCATCCCCCAAAGTAAGACGACCGCATTTGAACTCGCTATACCAGCGGTAGATCTTTTGAAGGTCCTTCATCCATAAAAGCAATTCGAAGTCGATCAAATGACTCATCAGGTTTTAAGCCACATTTGAAATCGTAAAAAATCATAGCACGAAAATGTTCTCGATGCAGATCAATTTTTTATAATGTGACAAGAAAATTTGAATTGGCTTTGCTCATTGCTCTCAAAAAAATGCGGAGGGAAATTTGAAAATCGAACAGTAGTATTTTTACTTTTAAATAATCGACGTTTTCAAAACAAAGTGGCCAGTGTCTTACATAAAAACTTTTTTTCGAAAAACTTTCTGAGTGGCCTGGTACAACGAAACTATTATTTGAAACATAATCTATATACACACTTTATCCAGTAATTTGATACACATAAAAAAATACTCAGCGTTTCCTTCTCGAAATAATTTATAAAACTTTAGCGGGCGGAGCAACTCACCTATTGGTTTCAGTGAGAATTTAATTTTTTTTTTTCACACGTCATTTCATTGGTTGGCAAATGTAATCCTTACTAACCATTGGCCAATAAAACAACAGATATTGTCAATAGAGAATGCACAGAACATAGATAAAAAGAGTCCAATCTGAGCGTTCCATAGTGTTCATACATCTGAACGCTAAGCATCTCTGGTTTAAAAATCTGTCACGTGCTTAGCCTTCATACATCTGATCACTAAGCGCGTGACGGGTAAAGGGCACAATAGAACTGCCATCATCACCCTGTGACCCAAGTTCCTAAATATAAGCATAACAGGTTAAAAAAATATAAATATTTGAAGTTGAATGTATCTTCTGAGCACAAAGTATGTTTTATAGGGAGCCACAAACTTCATAAATAGTCCAAGTAAACTTCTTACAAATGCAAGTTTGCAACACATAATGAAACTTACATAGATGCACAGAGGATTGTTTATTATTATTATCAAGCAATTAAATGGTTGCTTAATAATAATTAGTTGATTAAAACAGTCTGTTGTGAATATTTTACAAAAAAACATATTTAAATAAATTGACTTGAAAGAGTGCTTAAAGGAATTGTGATGTTATAAATAAGACTTAAAAGTGTTTTTTTGCCATTGTAAAATTAAGGTACACCAGTAAATCGCCTACCTTCAAAACTTTCAGTTTGATTTGCGTGCTGGCCTTCTTGTAGGAAAATCTCTCGACTTCCCATGCTTCTTGATGATAGCCTTGATGGTGGCAGAACTTTATCAGACATCTCTCCCAGCGATTAGGCTGCACTGACTTCAGGGCGCGCCGCAATAACCTCACGTGGATATCCTTTAGCGGTTCTGGCACTGGTCATATTAAAAAAATCCTGTAGTATGACGAAGTTGTTTGTATAAAGCCAATAAAACACAAGCTTTTATGTCTTACCCTCTTCTGTGTTTTCAACAAACTCTTGCAGTTTCGTTATTGTAGGTGTCTCTAGGCCGTACAACTTGCCAAACACTTTCAGAAATGAGTAGATAACGGCAAAATTAGGATCATTCGTGCAAGTAGTTTCTCCATCAGACGCCATCGTCAAACACTTACAAAATAAGTTTATTTAGACATTCTTAACTATTCTTACTATAACAACAATGCTGTTTTATTTAGATCTAAGTGAATTTTACGAATTTTATACACAAAACACGAACATTTCTGTAAAAAAGCTTTTTTATTTTCTGTAAAATAAAAACGAACGTATGACAGCCATGGTACCATAGACTCATACACACAGAATAATTAAAAATATGTTTGTTGTTGGTTTCTAAAAGATTGAAGCACGATGAAGGTCGTTGGGCGACAGACTAAACAACAAGTCTGAGAAAAAATTATTGAGATGGCAGTGGCAGTTGGATCCGGCTGCCAAATATAAAACCCACGATCACGTATCTAGAGTAGGCTCAGATAGCGTGACTTATAGGTACCTATTAAAAGTACCTAACTAAATATTGTACTAAGCTCTGTCTAATTTGTGACTAAGCTACGTGGATGCTAAGCTGAGGCGTCGGCGACCGGCTCAGAACAATAACTGTGCTGAGATAAAACGAAAAGAGAAAAAATGCTTTTAAAACTCCACAAATATCAATATTTCAATGCCTCTTATGCTTTTATTTATGAAATGCAGGAGTTTCTACTAAAACAAAATGGTGCCCTTTTGTTTTTGCAATTAATTTTTTTAACTAAGATGGCCGGTGAACGCTATACGAGCAGCTTCCGAGTTGCAAAAAAAGATCACTCGGTTCGAGTCTTTGTGAAAATGCGTAGAACTTAGTCCGAGTAATACTTAAACCATGGCTGATTTCATCGGTAACATTTTTTGAACAAAGATACCTAGCTGGTGTGCACAATATTAGTAGCTTTCGAGTGACTCTGAGTAAGCCTTTATTGTAGCAAATAAAGGCTTACTCAGAGTAAGTCTACCAAGAGGATAAATGACTTTAGTCAGAAGTCAGAATAACAGTTACGGTCGCTATGGTTCCGGCTTATATAATAATAATCAATTTCGAAATACCTACTATGTGAGATGCCATTAAGCTTCAATGATTACAAAAGGAACGAAACTGGCTTAGTTTATTGAAGAAACAATAGTGCTCAATAATATTTCTTCGATAGAGTAAGCCAGTTTTGGCTTAAACTTGTAATCTACAGGTTGTCCCAGAAGTCAACGTCGTCCCTTTGATAGACCAGTTCATGACTCACCAGAATAACGTATGTAACATGACCTTTGTAAAAAAAATTTAGTTTTCGAGACACTCGTTGAAGTCACAGATGTTTTCTTAAAATTTGTACGTTGTAGTGGCAGATACGTACTAAAAACTAAACAGAATACAACTAAAAAGGTTTTTTTATTGTATTTTAAATCTTTTTTGTTATTTGTATTTTTTTCTTCTATTCAGTAGTTTTTAGTAAGTATCTGCCACGTACATTCAAAATGTGCTCTTTGTTCATTAAAAATAGCAAAAAAATTTTTTTGACGTACCTTGATAGCAAGTATTTTACTATTTTGAAAACTACATAAAATTAGCAATGTTTTAAATTAACTACCCAGTTAATTTAAAACATTGTTTGTGTGGTGTATTTCTTGTCCAGTATAAACTCTGAAGTTTTTCAACTCACGATTCGGGCAAAGTTTACACTTTTTAACAATAGCAGGGCTAATCAGGAATCTGTAATATAAATTTGTATCCCAAAAATGGAAATTTGTCGTTGCGACAGTTGAAAAACTGAATTGCGGTGTAATTTTTAAGAAATGAAAAGAAAAAGTGGCAATATCTCGAAAACTACAGACTTTTACAATGATCATGTCATGTTATTCTGGTGAGCAAGTGTCATGAGCTGGTCTTCTTCTTTGAACGTATGACGTTGACTTCTGAGACAGTCTGTATATTTTAATAATTATTGTAAAAATAAATAATAAATTGTTGGGCTTCATTGTAATATTTCAATGATGGTTTAGTCTGAGGATGGGCACATAATCGTTACCACATCGTTATGCGGTCAGTACACAATGGCCCACGATGGCCCACTGCTCACCATTGCCATTGTGTACTCGGGGTACTGTAATCAAATAAATAAATAAATAAACGACAAAATCTTTGTGTCTGTCAGTGAAGAGTGAAGTGAAATACCTATTCTATCCAGCGTTGCCAGATGTACGATTTAAATCGTATTCGTACGATTTTTCACATTTATTTTACATGTACGATCCAGGGGCAGAAATCGTACGTAAACATATGACTTTTTTAGATTTCGTTCAAAGTACTAATACAAACGTATCACGTCACTATTTATTCTTTTACTTCAATTTCAACCCTGTATTATGTCCCCACTGCTGGGGCACGGGTCTCTTCCTTGCGTTGCAGAAAAGTTAGGCCATACTCCAACACGGGGGCCAAGTCCGGGTTGGTGGAGGTTTGTAAGACGGTGGCGGACCTTATTGTCAGAAGTTATCAAGCCGCCCAAAAGGCCTCTGACATGGCTTAACGACTGCCATTACATGACAGCCGGCATCCACGGCTTAGCGTGCCTTGCGAAGCACGGAAACGCTCGGAAAAATGCCAATAGCGGTAGTAACGGGACGGTCACCTATCCCGCACCTGACCGCGCCTGTTGTTGCTTAACTCGAGTGATTGATTTCAATCACTCGGTTCAACTAGGCCACGAGCGCGTCGCACGGTAGGCTGAGAATCACGTTTCAAAGACATAGGAACTTGAGTTTCAAAGTGTCACTTTTTTCTCTCGAAATAGGTTTTATTACTCATTACTACACTAAACAATGTAATGAATGAGAGACAATTTAGAGAGCAAACGGACGCGTAAGAATTTTTCGAAGAAAAATTTGTATGGAGCTGACATGAAAAGTGGCTATAACTCTAGAATCGCAAGTTTGGCCGTAATATCCTTGCAGATGTAAGTAGTGCTACTTATTTGTGATTTTTCAGCATACTTTTTAAAGCGGTACCTTTTGCGATTTAAAAAAAAAATTATAATGTGTACTTTGTACTAAAATGAGTAGTTCTAATGCTTTTGTGTCCTGATTATGCGTAGTTAGATATTCCTGTACCCTAGTCTATGAAATTAAAACTGAGCATATACATTATCTGTTTAATAAGACTTGTTTTACGAATTATTAAAGTGATATTACCGTTTTTGGGAATTCATGATAAAGAAACGGTCTTTATATTTAATGTGCAATCAATCAGCCTGTATTTGTCCACTGCTGCATATAGGCTTCTCCCAGGGCAAGCCACATTACTCTATCCTCAGCAATCCTCATCCAGCCACCACCAGCGATATTTTTGGGATCATCGGTCGAGCGAACTGGTGGGTGTCCTACTTGGCGTCTGCCAGTTCGTGGTCAGTGAATGTGCAATTAGTAAAAATATATTTTGAAAAATTGGTATTTTATTTTATTAAAACCTTTCTTACTTTGATGAATGTCGTCTAATGTACATATTATCCCTTTACTAAAATAAAGGGATAATATGTACATTATATATAACACGCCTAATTTTAATTTCATAGGCTAGGGCATATGGTATAGGGTATATCTAAAGTTGGTCTAACTGGTCATTTAAGTATAAAATACACATTATTAATTTTTAAAAAAATCGCAAAGGGCACTGCTATAAAAAGTATGCCGAAAAATCACAAATAAATAGCACTACTTACATCTCCAAGGATATCACGGCCAAACTTGCGATTCCAGAGTTATAGCCACTTTTCATGTCAGCTCCATACAAATTTTTCTTCGAAAAATTCTTACACATCCGTTTGCTCTCTAAATAGTCTCTCATCACATTGTTTAGTATAGTAATGAATGAGTAATAAAACCTATTTCGAGAGAAAAAAGTGACGCTTGAAAACTCAAGTTCCTATGTCTTTGAAACGTGATTCTCAGCCCACCGTGCGTCGTGGTCATTCCATTACTTACTAAGTACCAACCCACCGTCACTAGTTAGTTCTTTTGGCAAAACAACATATTAAGCGCTATGGGTGTTGTGTGGATTTTTCACCAACAGGAGAAATGTTAAATAATATGAACAGTACCCACAGAACCCTTTACGGGGATAAATAAAAACGTAAAAATTGTGTGTTTAATTGATTGTAGTAAAACAAAGTACCTAATAAAACAAAGATTTTGAAAACGTACTATTTTTTTTAGCAGCCTTCTTATGGAATACGACTTTTTATTTACCCATCGTACGATCGTTCATTCAAAACGTCTGGCAACACTAATTCTATCTAATATTCTTTGTTAGTACATAGGTAGTCTGTGTGAATGGATTCTTAGTGGTAATGTGGTAATTATAATAAATCATATAACTTTTACAAACATTTTCTTGTGTCGTGTCGTGATTTGTACTTTTTGAGAGTAGGTCGAGTTACAATATCACAGTTGCAATGTCTTCAGTATGCTGTGGTAGTAAGAAACAAAAATTAAACAACTCTTTCAGCATAGATCGCCCTGTGAATGGATACCAAGAGCCCGTTGCTATTCCTGACATGTGTTACTTTTGTTTCGACGTCCTTTACAGCTCTTTACATAGTATGGATCCTCCGCAAACGCCAAATTTCACCAATGATGCTTAGTAAGTGAATTATATAAAGATGGGTAACAAGTTCTTTGTTTTATTTGTAGCACACGCGCTAGATATAGCTACGAGAGTGCTCTTTGTCTTCAATTAGTTAATGTTTATGTGTAAGAATGTGTGCTGTCATTACAGATTTTATCGTTAATGTAGCTCTCATGTCAACTCTAGGATTTGTCACTATTATTCTTATCAAAATGTTACAATCTCTTTCAGCCCCTTGTTTGTGACATGGAAAATTGGGAAAGAGCATCGTCTTCGTGGGTGCATTGGGACCTTCAATGCCATGCATTTGCACTCGGGTAATACCTAAAGTTTGCTGAATTTGTCAAATTTTGTTTGTTGAATCAAATTTATTTCAATTAAATCTGTTTGGTCAGGGTGGTAATTAGGCTGAAAAACCAGATGAATTTATTGTCTTATTTCTCTTGGTACTGGAAAACTAGCTTGCAGCCATTATAAGCTATTTAAACAGATTTTGGTATACATAATAACCTCCTCCTTCACATAACACTATCGCTTGTCCTGGTCCAAAACTAGGATACTCTATGCTATGGTAACTAAGCAAGAACATCACAAACATGGAAATAATAAACATAAGTCTGGAAGTTAAGTGCCTTTTGGACACCACCTGATTTTAATATTTTATTAATGCAGGGAAATTTCGTTAAAACTATTCAAACCAGTTTTCATATTCCAGTGGTACACTGAATTATTCAGTGTTGGAAAAGATGTAACCATATATAGCCTATGAGGGGTGCTATCAAGCAATTGCATTTTTGTACATATATCTTTTAAATAATTTTTTTTTTTTTTGGTAAAAAGCTTAGTAAAAAATTGCAGATATCGTTGGTATAAAGGTAAAACTCATTAACTGCTTTTCCATTTTTTTATTTATAAACTGATAATTATTTTTGCCCAAAAATAACACTATCTAGTTTATACTATTTTTATTTTAATGCACTAACCCGTGCTAAGGAACAAATTTAAAAACCTATTTAGTGGCTAAAAATTTCACCCATGCCGGGATTCGAACCCGCAACCTCTGGCTATCCGTGCCAGCGCTCTACCAATTGAGCCAATGGGCAACTCAGGGCATCAGTGAAATTTCGAACCTCTTTACACTATTCTCTGTATTATATTATTATTATATACTTATATTATAATATATATAATAATAATAATATATATATTATATTATTGTATTCTGAGCGCTGGCACGGATAGCCAGAGGTTGCGGGTTCGAATCCTGGCATGGGTGAAATTTTTAGCCTCTAAATAGGTTTTTAAACTATCTAGTTTACTCATAAAAAAATAACGATGGGTGAGCGTTTTTAATTGTGTGGTAAATATTACATTTAGTATCTGAAATTCATATTAGCGCAGTTTCTACGATTAGGCTCATTTGCAGTTACTGAATTTTACCTTTATACCAACGATATAATGTATAAATTAAATTCAATAAAAAAATTACTTATTCCATGTTCAATTTCATTCTGTTATTATCATTTTTCAGTAGTGGCAAGGGTTTAGGTTGTTCTCTTGTTATGGCATCCTAAGGTACCACCCTGTATTACTTTTTAAATTGAATCTAATCAAAAGGGGAGAGAGCTTTTCCCAGCAGAGGGACATCTTAAATATTAAAAATATTTCTGATTAAGTGCATGTTTGCGTTGTGACTCCTCATAAGTTATGTGAACCGATTAAATTTTTTAGCTCTAATGAGTTCATAAAAAATTTACTTTTTTAAGGATTTTATTTATTTTACAAAATTAACTTAAGATTTATGACAAGTATACAAAAAACACACATTGTTCAAAAACATTCAACACCTGTGTGATAAAAAATTATCTTTTAATAAAATCATTAATTATAAAAACCTATTTAGAGGCAAAAAATTCCACCCATGCCGGGACTCGAACCCGCTACCTCTGGCTAACCGTGCCAGTGCTCTCCCAACTGAGCTAATGGGCAACCACCGACATCAGTGAAATTTCGAACCTCTTTACAATACTCTCTGTATTACGTACAGGCAGCAACATCTGGCTGAAGTAATTTGCATCACTTGCAGCCCCGAGTACCTACTTTGCAGTTAGGTTTTACATCGGAATGATATCGCTGTACCCACATGATTATATTCTTTTTAATGCATTAACCCGTGTTAAGGGCAATTTTAAAACCCTATTTAGAGGCTAAAAATGTCGGTGGTCGCCCATTAGCTCAGTTGGAAGGGCGTTGGCACGGTTAGCCATAGGTCGCGGGTTTGAGTCCCGGCATGGGTGGAATTTTTAGCCTCTAAATAGGTTTTTAAAATTGTCCTTAGCACGGGTTAGTGCATTAAAAAGAATATAAAATACTACCTATACTTCACACAAATTTTATAATCCATCATCATCATCAACCTTGAAATTAGGTTTTTAGGTTGCTAGGAGGATGTAAAACAGCAAAATAATAAATACCATGGCATTAGTTTTTACCATGCCTAGCCATAAACAGAGATAAATGAAAAGCCCTTGTGTTAGCCCCATACTCCACGGAGGAGTAAAGGGACCGAAGATGAAGAAGAATATTTTTTTTTATTTTAAATATAAGACTTGTTATTATGGAAGGTTACAAATATAGTAACATTAGTAACATCTTTTTCTATTTTTTAATCTGAACTGCGATACTAAAAAACAGTATACACAGAGGTATACACCTGTGTATGCCCGCTTAAACATAACAGTATTTTTTTTAGTATATTTCACCCCATGGAACAATCGTCTGAACTCTTGTTTATTGTTTAGATAAGATAATTTAAATAATACTGTTATAATTAAAACTGTTTTTATACGGATTTATGCTCGTTTATTACGTTTATCGAAGCGTACCATAGCTGAGCGGGTGAAGGAACATATCGCTGATGTGAAACATAAGCGCTCAGGTAGATCTGCAGTCAGCGAGCATACACTTAGCGGTACCAACCACTTTATACATTTCGATAAAGTTAAAGTTCTAGCCCGAGAAGACCGTTTCTTCCCTAGAATGATACGCGAGGCAATAGAGATCCGCCGGCATCCAAATTTTAATAGAGATCGTGGTTGGAACATACCGGTAGCATGGGAACCAGTGCTTAAGTGCATGAGACCCCCTTGCTAGAAGTGTGACTGTAGAATAAATAATAAAAATAAATTTAATTTCAATTAATAATCAGTATCTTTAAGTTCATATAAAGTAATTTGTTTATAAATTTAATTTTAACTTCAATTACTAATAATCAATATTGTTGACTTTATATAAAAAATAATTGGTTTGTCTATTTTGGAACGTAACTTCATAATTATCTTTTGTAATTTTTGCCGAGGGTAGTAAACTAACCGTTAAAGGTCTTCGCACATTAAAATAACTCAACGGCGACTCGACTCTATGCCAAATATTGAAATTTAAGCCCTGTGTCATAATGTTCAAGGTTTAATTTCAAAAAATGATATTAAAGTAGTGTACGACGAGTGGCCTACGCATCGTACACTAAAGGTCAACCACGACACGTTTGTCACGCAATGACCACACGTTGTCCACGCAACGACCACACGTTGTCCACGCAACGACTATGCGTTTGCGACTGACGCGTGGCGGGCAACCATTTGCCAGCCCTCAATATGTCCTCAATAATATTAAGTATATAATAAAACAAGTATCTCGGCATACTGAAATAGATATAGAATTTTTCTCAGTCATCTAGCAGATGTCTCCGGATATTCCAATATTCCCCTTCTGATTTCCTTTGTCGCAACATATCATGTACCCGATAATTATCTTTTTTTCCTGCTGTTTCGTTCATTTTCATTATCGAGTATAAAAGCTATAATCGCCGGTTCACTGAACGTAAAGTTCGACATTTCATAAGCAACACGACTTCTTTGGACAAAATTCAACCGAAAACTGAAGTTAGACGAGTTATCTGTTGATACGCATTACCCACTCGTTGACACCGCGTTGTCCACTCGTTGACAACGCATTGCCCACTAGTGACCATGGGGTGGATCAACTAGTTGACTACTTATAGAGAGTGTGAGTAGAGTTGCTGCCGCGTTGGCGTGGAGTTGTAATAATGTGCGAAGACCTTTATGATTTCTAAAAGACACCTGTCACCTCAGTCATCCGGGACCACGGCACCTGAAAAAGTGCCGAAACGTTGGAAAATTGTAAAAAATGTAATAAACGAGCATAAATCCGTATAAAAACAGTTTTAATTATGTCTACTGCTCGTGTTAACCTTAGAAAATATAATACTGTTATGTTGTAGCGAATAGTTTATAGTCAATCATAAATACTTTAGACTTAGCTGTCGTAATTGCGTAACAGCCTAATAAAATATCATTCAGCCAATGGTACGTCACTTGTGACCCTCTGCGCCTCACCCTCACCCTCCCTAAGACACCAAAAATTTGTTATTGCGATGAAATTAGCGAACTTCACTCAACCGCCAATAACATTTGTGTGATCATACTTATGATTGGCACAATTATTCAAAGTATAAATTAAAATACTTCATCCAATAGGATGAACTTAAGAAAATGTTACTTTTGAAAGAAAGGAATCAGATTTGCAATATGCAGTTTTTTTGGAACTAATTTAAATCACAGCTACTCTCTAAAATTTTTCTTAAATATATTTTTTTTAAATATACACTGTAAGTTTACTAATTTATTGTTGCAGGACTCCGTGAATATGCCATAACAAGTGCTCTGAAGGATTCCCGTTTTGCACCGATCACTCGTGAAGAGGTTCCTCGGCTCACTGTGTCAGTATCCATCCTCCAGTACTTTGAGGAGGCTGAACATTACCTGGATTGGAAGCTTGGCAAGCATGGCATCCGCATCGAGTTCACCAATGAGCGCGGCACCAAACGCACTGCAACCTACTTACCTCAAGTGGCTACTGAACAAGGTATTGTTTTTTCGTCCTACACATACTTTTGCGTGAATGCTCGTAACAGTTCCCTTGTTTTGGAATTTCCCACAGAGTTTGACTAGAAGATAATTCCGTGTTTTATGTGTCAAACCAAATATTATGAATGTTTTTGACAGTTCGGAGTTCTAATTGACTGTGAAAGTTACAGAATCTGGTGGTGGCAGGACGTTACAATTAACTACATTTACGGAATTTACGGACTGCATTGTCATAAGTCAGTAAACATTTGTAGCACTTTTGCCGGACTGTGCGTGGCCGGACACGCACTTCGCCGATTTGTAATTTCTGTGAATACTAATTATCTCCAAAAAATTTTATTATTATTATTATTATTAGAATCTTAATTGCACCAAGTAAATATTGTACAATAGGCGGGCTTATATTTTAGGTTAGTGCCAAACCGAGAAATTCAAGAAATACATACTGTTTTAATCTATTTTTACTTTGTTGTATTAATTTCATTGTGTATTAATATGCCAGTTTGCATTACAGATAGTCCATAAAATTAACTAGAAGCCCATTGGAGGGCTCCTAATTGGAGGCCCATCACGCAGTCCGAAAGTGTCACATGAAGTGTGTCACACTAAGGTTTCATAATATTTTTTTTTCAGGTTGGGACCAAGTACAAACTATTGACTCTCTTTTGAGAAAAGGTGGTTATAAAGCTACAATCACTGCCGACATGCGCCGGAGCATCAAGCTGACGCGGTACCAGTCCGAGGAGATCTCGGCCTCGTACGGCGAGTACATCAGCCAGCGTTGCTAGCAAACAGCCACATCGGCTGCTTCACAGTGTCCAAGTGACGCCATGCTTGGAGGTACATTATTTGAATGTTATACTAAGAACATTGGTTTACAAAATGTGGGCGAGGACTACACGAATATGTCTTGTGGTTGTAATAATTTAGTTGTTAAGCATAATGATATAGAATTTGAGGAATCATTACTTACACATGACTTCCTAAATAAAATTACGATCCAATAATTGCCTTTAAAAGTACAATAAAATCAAAGATGTGTATAAAAAATGTTTGCTAACAAGAAGCAAGTATCGTACATCAATCAACTATCAAAAGCACTGCCGGCTACATTCCTGGATTGAGCAAGAAAATGTGCTATTTTCCATCCATTTATTTGAAATAGATCGTAATAGTATCCTTGGGAAGGTGGATGTAAATATTCTGGATCACTAAGGAAGTGTTAAGCTGCGTCTTTACCTATTTTCACCATAAAATTACGTGTATCTGTCTTGTGGGGTTCCCAGAATTAGGACTATGGGACTGATAGGAAAGATTAGCTGGCAGGCTAGGAATAATCAAAAGGTTCTGGTGGATAGACATTGACATTGGACACCCTTTTATTATGTACATATTTAAAAACGCACATTCTTAACATCAAATCCGTGTGACACATGGAGCCAGCTAAGCATTCCTATACACACCATGGTCGTATTTCTCAGGGTCCCTCTAGATATATGGACGTCATACAATTGATGAAATTGTGCAATTAATGAGGGGGGTACATACAATGATTGTATGTTCGGAAACGAAAGTTTTTTTAACAATCAGACGAACCGCGAGGTGTGTTCGCATGATCTGTAAAAAGCTTGCGTAAGCCATGCGGAGTGATGTAAAACATTGTATAGCGGCCTATTTGTTGCATTGTTTTGTACGGTGTGTGGTCATGATGGCTATAGTTATTTAGCGAAGTTAGTAATGTCATTATCGTCGGATTGTAAGCATCGTACATAAAGATAAATAGTTGAATAAGATCAAACTAAGGTTGTCTTTTTTAATATCTGCCTGTCTCACTGCTGTGCATCTTTCTAAGAGTACAGTAGTATAATTAAAGTCAGTGCCTATTGCAACTTCATGTTAACAGCGACCACTGCATCTAAGAATAAGTCAGAATTCTCCCCTCACGAAAATGCTAGAGGTTGTCTTAGCAGGTTGGCAGTAACACTACTCACCAGAGAAATAATTTCAAACCCTGCGTCCTACTTAACGGCCTTATTAAAAAAAACACGATTCCTCTTAACAGCTCTTCAGAGGTACTGTGGTTACGTAAAGACGTTACCACAGTACCTCTGAAAAGCTTGAAGGAAAAGACCTTGTAAAATTTCCATCACCGACTATTTTAATCGGGGTTTTTTTTTTAATAAATAAGACTATAAGACAAGTTTAGAAGGTTGTTTAAATGCGAACGTCAATAACCATCGAAGGGTTAGTGACTGGCAAACAAAGAAAAACATACCTACATAAAAAGGAAATATTCTTAGCATAAGTCTATGACGGCAACTGTGTGTAATTAATTGATTATCGTCGTAATTGGGACATATGGGTGTATGAGTAGCAAAAGGCACAACACACCGTTTCGGTCAGGAAACGGTGGGGGCTGGCAGCTCCTAAAAACCCGAATAGTCCATACAAATATTTTTGGCGGTTGACTGAACATAACACCTAACAGATCGTTTTCACTTATTTTACTCTCGTTATAGAGTATGTGTAAATAAGTTATTAGCAGTTTGGCAAATTGTGGTTTTTTTATGTCGTCTTTTGAATACATAACTTAAAAAACAAAAAAAATTGCCGTAGTGATGTGTAAAGTAGAAAAGATCTAATCGAACTATTAATAACTTCCGATTTCCGAGAAGCAAGAATCCTAATTAAGCGTCTAAAATAAATTAGACATAATTAAAAAAAAATGACGTCGAAGTTTACAAATCAAGTACCTACCTATCGACAAACAATTATAGGCGGCGGTACATCAGTATACGAACTTACAGTATAAAGTACTATAATATTTTATACTCTAAATTCAAGCGCTTTTGTTCTTTTTTAAACTGCGCTAACTAACGCGCGCGCTAATAGGCTATTTGACAGAAAAAACAGGATAAGACTCGATTTTGTATCTATAGCAATTTTATCGAAAACGGCCAGGATTGGTAGAATCTATAGTGACATCACAGCACACCTCGGTAAATAGCGATGCGAGAACCCGAGAGTTGACTTGACGTTTGTTTGTGTACTGACCAGTGACGTCACTAATTCCTGTGCGACGCCATTTGGCTCAAGAGCGTTTTGGCGGCTTATATTAAAAAAGTATTTGCTTTTTCGAAAAAATACACGAAATATTTAAAAATCCTTTTACTACTTTCTGAGCACTTATTAAATACCAACGAAAAATCTGAGTTGGTTTTCAGAAACCTGTCAAAAAGCCTGTTTGCGTTCGATTTCTATGATTGATGTATGTTCCGAATTCAAGTCTCATTGCCGCTCGCTAACAAGTTCCTATAGGAAGAGCTATTTTTCTCCCACCTACAGAGGAACAACGCGACATAATTATTAAGCGGATAATTTAGCCTTTGGCTTCTGATCCGATTTCTAATTTAATAACTTTATAGTACGGATATAAAACTGAATATTTTCATTTCACTAGACGAAGGTAATAAGAGGAGTTGAATCAAGTTCATTTACTCTCTTAATTTTCAAACAAGACAAATTATGCCAAATTGTAACATTTTGGCTCGATAATAATAAATAAATATTCATGGACATAATTACACAGATCTCGTTAGCCCTATACTAAGTACAACTAAATGACCTGTGTTATAGGTGCTAACTCGACGATAGATTTAATACAATAAAGTTATGGAATGGAATTATATAAGCACGACAATGGTTGTTATTTGCCTCAATTTGGTAGTCTACAATAGCAATAGCAGTACAATGTCATTCCAAGGGTATAACCATCTCACGCGCAGATCGAATCGCGCGAAGCGCCGAGTTAAGTAGCACGGGTTTTACCATTGCAATGCATTTGGTTACCAGGCTACCGATAGTGTGAGTGAAGCTACCATTACCAGACTAATGTGACTCTATTGAACAACTATCCATTTTAGAGACTCACACGCCAGGTCCCGCGCAGAGCCACCCTTTGATACATACAATTTGTCATTGCACAGGAGTTAGCGAACTACACTAAACTGCCAAAAATATTGTGTGGATTATACCACTGCTTACCCAGCTCCTCTGAATCCAAGCCAATATATCACTCAACATCATTCAATGTTGACCTAAGGTAGATTTGTTTGTACATATGTTACATAATTGTAAAAAAGGCCTGACAAGAGTTCGTGCAAATTGATATTAGTTGGAGCTCGCAACGTCTCGGTAGTTAAGTGTTCATGCAATAATACTGTTTGGAGTTTTAAACAGTTTATAGTACATTCGGTAGATATGTACCGGGAGGAGACAAAGTGCATTTTGTGTTTCACAATGGTGACACTTTACTAATAGCGTAGCTAAACTTAACGTGAACAGGCGAATTCCGCTTAACGAGGTCTTTTTTGGGCTTTATTTTTATAAATAAAAGCCTGTCTTTATAGACAGGTGTTCAACAGTGACCGAGCCGGAGCCGTGAAATAACCGACACTACGCTCTTGCCAATCTTGTTGAATTTGAAAAACCAAGATTTGAATCGAATAGTTGAATGGTACCTACACGGCTCTTTGTAGAAACGTGAAAATACCGAGGACATAACGAAATTTAAAGGTAAACTGTCAAAGCTAAATAGGCTATGCTATACTAGTTGACGAGTATATTATAGAAAGAAAGAAAGAAAGAAAGAAAGAAAGAAAGAAAGAAAGAAAGAAAGAAAGAAAGAAAGAAAGAAAGAAAGAAAGAAAGAAAGAAAGAAAGAAAGAAAGAAAGAAAGAAAGAAAGAAAGAAAGAAAGAAAGAAAGAAAGAAAGAAAGAAAGAAAGAAAGAAAGAAAGAAAGAAAGAAAGAAAGAAAGAAAGAAAGAAAGAAAGAAAGAAAGAAAGAAAGAAAGAAAGAAAGAAAGAAAGAAAGAAAGAAAGAAAGAAAGAAAGAAAGAAAGAAAGAAAGAAAGAAAGAAAGAAAGAAAGAAAGAAGAAGAAAGAAAAACATTTATTTAACGCCACATAGACATACAAAATTTGACAGAAAAGGAAAATACAGAAGAGCAGGAGTAAAACAAAAGCAAAAGAAAAGACGAACTACAGATGAAAGAAATGAACATAAATTCCAACGATACACAGTATGTCGATGCAGCGGAAAAAAGGCCTCATGCTCAGTATAAGCTGAGGGTTTGCACCCACAACACTGATTTTCAGCAAGGGCCTTATCTGGTGACTCACGGAGCATCAAAACGGAACAAACACGCACTCACACTCTCATATGCAGCCATACTTTCACGCATACAAGCACACTCACAATTATATACCTATATACATACATAGTGATAAATAATACACAATAATAATACACACTACAAATACTTAAGTAGATATTAATGAATACATAGCAATTTCAACTAAATTAAATACACTGTTTAATATCTTGACTTGACTCGTGCGCAGGAATAATGGAGGTCATGCTGGAAGAGGAAAACTTAGGACTTCTGGGAAGTCAACAATTATATTATATTGTTTTATATTGAATTGTCCGTTTTTTTCGCCTCGTAAGGTGTGATGCTACCCGGCAGTCTAGCTACGCGTTGTAATAAATTATTTCAATGTAAAATGCACTCTGTCTTCTTCAATGCACGATCCATGTTGCATTAACACAAGGACACAACTTTCTTCCTGTGAAGTCCGAGTAAAACTGTTACCTTTAAGAGATTGTATTTTGGTTGTAAGTTCAGAATTACGATATAGCTCGTTGGCGCATGCACTCGAAACACTCGATATTTGGATCGTAATCTAGGATTACGATACTTGTCGAGTGTACAGAATATCGAGTGAATACGTGCAAAAGCTGATCTGACACCCCTAGTTTTTTCAAATAATCACCTCCATTATGTATGTCCAGCGATTTTTTGTTTTTTTTCGAGTATTTTTACGGACTTTGAGACTTCCAAGACTTTTTCCGTAATGACATTAGAAATTAAGATAAAACCCAACTAACAAAAAAAAAATGTCGTATAAGCAGGTCGAGTAAAAGCATTGATAACAGTTGACTGATGCGAAAGTAGTCCCAATTGACACGAAAAGAAGAAGTCCCAATTATCCGTAGATAGAGTAGAACTATAGATCAAGGCACAGTGTAACCGTTTTCACGTCGGTGAATATTATTTGTTTGTGTGCGTGAATGTTGCCACAGTAAAAGTGAATTGCCATAATGAGGGATAAAATATTTCAGTCGTTCATAGGCCATGAATAAAAATGCAGATTTAGATTTGAATTTTAGTAATCATACATGTCTGACAATTGTTTGCAGAACGTAGCAAACGTTTTATAAACAATTGTCATTTTGTATAATTAAAAATACGTTTTATTTTACACGTTTAAATTTTACAAGTTAAGGCGCTTAGGGACGCTATCTAGGACTACCAATGGAATACAATCATAAACTGTTTTATTAATAAGTTTATTTCATATAAAAATTCACCATATAAAAAATCTTTCGAAGGGTACCTCAGACCACCAAAATGTACATTTTGTCGAAATGTAGAGAGCATATTCGAGCATTTGATGTAGGTGACCAGTTCTCTCTTCTAAATGCTAGCACCCATTTTTCCAGAACAGAACTATTTTGAAGAAATCTGGAAAAGAAACATTGCTAATATTAATACATATTGGTATACATTAAAATATAATAAGTAATAACTTTAGTATTATTATTCGCGATACTCATACATAGCTGTTGTATATTGAACGGGTCGATTATTTATTAGGGAAATAAGGTAATTACGTTTTACCTAATAAACGATCGCGGCTAGACGGTATTGTACGAGATTCATTGACACAAATTCAAATTTGAATTCTATGCGGCAGAATGCACAAAAACACCGAAAGGGTTCTTGCGATAAATTCGAGTTGACACATTTTCTGCTGAGTGGAATGAATGCTGAAAAATTATATGGGTAACAAGTCACATAGGAAGGCGATGCAGCTATCTAACAAAGCATCAGGATATTATATTTGATAATTCAGTGCTGTAGCCGTAATGTTTCTGTCTCTATTGTTTTTATTATAGATTTCGATATCAACCCTTGTATGTCCATAACTCTGGAGCACGGGTCCTGCATCGCAGAAAGGTTAGGCCATACTCCACTGCAGGGGCCAAGCCCGGGTTATAGTTTTAGGTACATTTGATTTTTAATAACGATTCATTAAGTATTAAAGATTCATAATATATTTTGATTACGTTTGAAACTTAATATCTGTACAAGGACAAGCCGTCGAAGTCTGGGACTGCGAGTTAAGTAATGATCACGCAGCGTTGCCAGATATACGATTTAAATCGTATTCATACGATGTTTTACATTTATGTTCCATATACTCGTACGATCAAGGGACAGAAATCGTACGTAAACATACGACTTTTTTTAGATTTTATTCAACCAAAGTACTAATACCAACATAGCACGTTTCTTTTACTTACTAAGTAGCAACCCTTAAGGTAAATCTAACTAATGTGCGACGTTACCGATTACTCGTTTTTGTGACACAGATTATGAACGCTGCTTCAGTTCAGTCAATCTTATTAAAACAAATATCCGAAATAGGCTGAGCAATGAAACTCTAAACGGCACACTTTTGGCAAAACAACATATTAAGCGCTATGGGTGTTGTGTGGATTTTTCTCAAACAAGAGCAATAATATTAACATTATAGTAAAACCCTTTAAGGGGATAAATAAAAACCTAAAAATAGTGTGTTTATGTTTAATCGATTGTTTACTTTAAAGTAATAAAACAAAGGTTTTGAAAACGTTCTGTTTTTTTAGCAGCCTTCTTAGGGAATACTACTTTTTATTTTCCCATCGTACGGTCGCTTATAACGTCTGCCAACACGGTCAAGTAATGATCGGGATTTTCGACATAAACGGATGGCAACATTTTTTTACTCTTCGTTTTTTTAGGTTAGGAAAGAAAATTCTATTAAATTGCTTTTCTTACGGACTAGTTGCAAAGCTACTAGTTGAAACTTAACTAAAATACTCAACATAAGGCAACTTTGGGCTTAACAATAACTGAAACACAATAATTACTTACCTATCAAAGGAAACTTCCCCCAAAGCTCTTTCTTAACGATTTCTGCATACGAGTACACTACAATTTACCATACTTTCGCTATTTAGGTCACTTTTAATGTATCATTTCACAAATACACGGTTGCTCTTCGAAACGGCTAGCGTAGCGTTAAATATGATAAAATTTTCAAAATCTTGTCGTTTGTTTGCCCCCAAAAACGTCAACTTGACACTGGGGGCAAACAAAAAAAGCAGTTACACTTTTGCTGTTTACTCTATCTCTTTCTCACCCATGGTCGCTACGAAGTTTGTTTCATTTAAAACTTGTATGTGTGCGCTGTGGCTTGCTCTATAGTTTTACTCCCTCTACGCAATTATCCGACTAAACCGTCGTACAATTCTGACATGTAGGTTGTAAGGTGACCATTTTGTACCTACAATAGGGTTACAAGATAACGTTAAAACGACTTGTTGGAGTCAGGTAAGGATCGTATTGATGTTTTGAACGGACTTTCGCGCTCTAACGATCGTTCCATATTACACGGGTCTGTTCCGTACCGAGGGGCACGGGTCTGTTCCGTACCGAGGGGCACGGGTCTCTTCCCCGCCGCGTTGGGACATAATGGCTTGATGACGACAATACTATACAGAAATATACTGTTAGTTGGGTCTTTTTCTTACATTTCCAAACATTACAAGACAAAACACAGATGTACACAGCGATTACGTCCAAAAATATATAATTTTTACAAATTATGGCTGATAAAACAAGGTTCTAGCGTGCATTTGTAAATAGTAAGTTATTATTTAAATCCTTGAAAGATTTTAGGAAAATTAAAGTCTTGAAAGTCACAAAATTCTTAAAATTTGTGACGTCTGTATAACACGAAAAGTACGAAAATTCGTGGATGTATATGTGTTGAGGAGCGTATTTCATACTATGAAGAAGAGCCTGTACATCGTTGACAGGCCTAGCATAGAGATACAAGTAGCAGTGATTATAACGTATGCCAGACTCAGCAAAAGGTGTATTGGGCCTGTTACAGGGCTGTTTAACATGTGTTCAATACATAATAGTGTACAATTTTTTTGTATTAGGGGTATGCATTGTTTGTTGTCCATTTTAATTAATGGTAATTATGGTTAAGTAATAATTGCTATTGAACTTTATTAAACCTACATAGAAATAAAACAAAACAATCTGTTATATTATTTTATATAAGCACCAAAGTACCTATGTACTAATGAACATATCTATATACAGTCATAATTGCCATACTTCATATTCTATTCGTAATTTCTTACTTAATATTAATTTTCTAATAATTTATTTTCAATTTCAAGTACTTTTTTACGGACTGTTAGATGATTTTTCATTTCATAATAGGTCAATACTGAAGAAGCCACCAACTGAATTGCCCCAAGAAACACCAGGGTGCTGCTAAGGGGCTTTGCCAATTTAAGTGTGAATTTTAATAATTCTTTGGGCTTTGCAGTCAGAGATGGTACCCTGTATGTGCTATACCTGTTTGCAAACTGAAATTAAGAACATCAATTATTAAGGAGTGTGATACTTATGTCAACAATGACATAGCTACTGCAGATGTACTTCTTACACTTATTTCATAAATATTAACTTTGGTCTTTGCATCTATGTAATGAGATGATTTATTTGGCATCCTGTGAAGCCTTCACTCACACTAGATGAGTGAAGAGACCACTCGGGCGCTGCAGTGCCTCGGATATTATCTTAGATGGAGTAGGCTTGCCCACCACTTATACCATTCTAACAGCTTAGTCTGTCTAGTTCACAGGAAAGACAAGTCAATGTGGTACGTGCGGAGCCTACCAAGCCGAGGGTTTCGTCACAATGTTTTCCTTCACCATTAGTGTGGTTAGTTACAAGTATCAATTAAAGTCTAAAAGGAATAAATAAATCAAAAAATCTCACCATTAGAGCTGATGTTGGGGCTAAAACCATGGGGTACACTAATCCAAAAGCCCATTGAATTGCAACTGATCTCATTTCATAGCATATTGGACAAGTCTCCTTTTTCATGAGCAGCATTTCCATAGTGACTGCCTGAACATGTGAATTTTTAGTAAATGAATACAGGGGAACTGCAAATATTTTTTTCACTACAGAGACCAAAATGGTAGATAGGTAAGTACATAATGTTGTTCTTTTAGGCAATCTCCAGACTAAAAGAGAAAAACAAAAGTGGCCCTGCAGAATCAATGCTTAGCTGTAGCAGATAGTTGTAAATACTTTGATTATCTTTATATATATACTTTTACTGTATGTGTGTATGTCAATGAACTCTTAAACAGCTGGACATAAATGAATGCACTTTTTTGTGTGCATTTGGGTGGCACCCTGGATGGTTTAGATTCACATATCAGCCCGGCAGATGGCGCCTCCATACAGGACGTCTGTTAATTCCGCTAGATAATTATAAATACTTGGATATCATTGTACCTTTGTCATGTAAATTTGTGATGTTAATTGTAACAAAGAAAATACTTTGTCAGCACTTTCTACTTATGCTCTGTGTCATAAAAACACTGAGTTTGTCCTTCCCAATATTTTTATTTATTTCTCAGCAAAATTGTGTAGCTCCATTTGGGCTTCAGATTTTGAAAATCTTAAAAAACTTAAACTGAATAGAGGTGTTAAAGAACTGAAGCCTTTCTTACTGAATACTGGCATTGTATTAAAATAACCCAATATTTTTATCTATTTCTCAGCAAAATTGTGAAGCTTTCCATTTGGGCTTCAGATTTTTAAAATCTGTTTAAGAACTGAAGCCTTTCTTACTGAATACTTACGTGCCTGTGGTACAGTGCTGTAAAAATACCGGGTAGCAAAGAGATAGGAATTAGGGAGGACATGTGTCCGTAAGTTCCCAAATTGAGCTTCTTCCTAAAGTGACTATTTAGTACAATACCAGAGAGAGAATTGATGCCACCCAATATGCCTATGGAGTACCGGATAGCCCACCTGAAACACGAGAAATGATTCATTTCTGCATAATACTGTCGATTCAGGGTGGTATTTCGTAACCCAAAAAGGCTAACTTCGAGTGATTCTGTAAGGCAGATGGCTTGTTGTTATATTACTTACGTATCCGAGGGTGGCTGCCACTTTTCAATGAAGTCCCAAACATAGAGGCCTGCTTCGAACTCAGTCATTTTCACTGCATCCTCTGGGACTTCTTTAGATCTCATAAGCGCCATGGCTTTTTTGTTTGGAAACCGACAAACCAGTCGTGTGATTGTCGATTCAACGATACGGTCACCGCAATGCGTACTTAAGTACTGACCTCTGCTGCCCAATAATAACCGACAAAGAATTGCAAAAAGAGTACAAGACAAGCATTTGTCAACATAACCTCTAAAGGCTGTGTCTAAAGGTAACCACAAAAATTGACAACCGACCGAATCAGAATCACATCAATCACAGAATAAATCAAAACACAGACTAAGAGTGCTTTCACATATAGGTAGGTGTTTCTGACGCGCGACTGTAGCGCTTTTATTAAGTCGCGCTGCAGCAGCGCGACACGTAATCTACATAATTATGTGCCGCCCGGTGGTCTAACGCGTTCGCGTGCGATCAGGCGACCAGTCGGAGATCAGTTTGCATTGCAAGCACATGGGTATTGTATAGCAAGTTGCAAATACATAACCTACGATATGTTTGAAAAATGTCAAGAAATATCAGTGAAACGCGACTGCGCCGCGACTTAGCGGCGCTACAGCCGCTGCAGTGTGAAGGTGAAGGGATTCGCTATGCAGCGCGTTAGTCGCACGACAGAAACGCCTATACTTATGTGTAAGCGCTACAAGTAGAGAATCTTAAATCAGCTGGAGGCAGACGGAATTGACCTCAGACACAGATTTAATAATTCTGAGTCATTAACGGATTCCTGCATTAGACATAATATATTATAATAAGACACAGCTTTTTACTCTTGCAACGTCGATTCGTTGCGGACGCATCATTTTTTTTGCGTGTGGCGTTACGCACGGGAGCAGTGTCATACTAAAATCGATGCACGGATGTCAAAAAAAGACTGATGCCATCTCGGATTGAAAGGGTGTGAAGCACCCCTAGTCCTACACTTTCGTGTGCATACACGGTAATGTACTCTGTGGCATACACGAGCTAACTCACACAGATACACCAAGTCGGTCACTCTGCCGCCATTACGCTCCGGGCAGCAGGGCAGCAGTGCCAGTAAGTCTTGTTTGACACAAAAGATTTTTCTTAAGAAATGCCGTCTTGTGTAGTACGGTGGTGTAAACACTTCTCGAAAAAATGCAATAAGTCTCATAGGAGCACCTACCATGCGTAAGTAATGTTTTAAGTTACTTATTCGTGATATTTTTCCTTATTAGGTTTTGTTTACTTTTCTTTATTTACTTACGAATTGGGATGTCAAATACCGCAGTGATACCAGTTTTTTTTTTTGGAAAATATTCCCGAAAAGTGGAGAAATATGTACTTGTTGCATTTATTAGTGTTTTTATAGTAGTAGTTTTGGAGTTATGGAAATACGCAACCGTAACCCTTATAAAATAACATATCTTTATTATCTTCAAATATCTAATTCGGTTATCCAAAAAAATATCGGATGTCTCTAATTCAAAAAACATTTCGAGGAAAAAGGTTTGTTAGCAGAATTCAAAAAAATATGTATTTTTAAGAGTCCTTTTTTGTTACTTATTCGAAAAAAACCCTATAACCTTGTTTGATCTTCATGACGTCACAGAAATCGTCAGTTCCATGCTAAAACCATGTGTAGTAAAATTTTGTACAGTGAAATTAACGCAATAAAATGCGTGAAATAAATGTTTTTTATCAAGCCAATGATCAACTATAACTTTAGGGAGTGCTTTGGCAAAGTTACGTATTATAGTTATTTTATAACTTGACCTTAAAGTAGCTTACTTGTATTTTTGCAATTCTGTGTTTTGAATATGTCAAGATGGCGAACGTGTGTTGCCAGATTTGTTAAAAATCCTCTTTTATTTCGTAGAAATGCAATAATGACTTATACATCATTAGTACAATCTAGGTATTAAAACTAGAATAACCAATAAAAAAAAAATATACACAATTTGAAAATTGCGGCAAGATCATCGGTGCCCCTGAGATAAGTTCTAATGACGAATCCCATGACAAACAAAAATTATATTTATAATTAGAAAATTTGTGATGGCCACACCACACCGGTGCTGTCACAGATTGTCAATTTGTCACAGTGGTGCCAACTTGGGGGTTTTCCCCGAAGTTGAAGTTTTTTTTAGATTTGGCATTACAGATTTGACATTTACAAAACTGACAGCTTTTTTTTTATTCTGGTGGGAATGGATATACTACTATTCAACCTGGGATGGTGACGTCACTTCCGGTAAATACTAAAAAAATAATATAATATTAACAAAAGCAAGGAAAAACATATTACTGAAATGGTATTTATTTTCTAAATAATATATACAAACCAACACTTTTTTTATTTTTACCTACCCCACTGTATGAAATTTGCCGCTTCATTTCTGTACAAGCCGTGCTGTGCGTGGACATCTAACAACGTTGTGCATGAGCCGTCTATTTCTTTTTATAGTGCCAATGGCTATACCACAAACATAAAAAACCAAGAGATAACCTACAATAATTATTTACAGCTGACATCCAGCTGATATTAGTTAAATTGTCAAACACCCGCCACCGTTGTAGGTGGTAGTGATATTACTTAGATATTTTGTATCCTTAACTTTCCGCTTATTCGTTATGTGATAATGTTTCTACTATTTTTATTTTTAATGCACTAACCCGTGCTAAGGAACAAATTTAAAAACCTATTTAGAGGCTAAAAATTGAAATGTGATAATGTGAGTAAATTGGGCGCGTGAGTTAGGTGGTGTCGCTGTTTCACGTTAATGTGTAAATGTAATTAGTTTCTCTTTCTAATTCTTGTTTCTTATTCATTTTATCAATGTTTTAAAAATTTAAGAAAAAATAAGAGGCAGTTTTTATAGGTATCTGCTACAAAAACACTAAATTTGTCAATTCCAAAACTCCCATTTTTTTTATACATAATATCACTCCATAT
Source organism: Yponomeuta sedellus (assembly GCA_934045075.1). Lineage (NCBI taxonomy): Eukaryota > Metazoa > Arthropoda > Insecta > Lepidoptera > Yponomeutidae > Yponomeuta > Yponomeuta sedellus. Next base: position 4,476,932 of record OW203724.1, on the reverse strand, counting down.
TAGCACCTTAAAATAAGTAAATATAGTTACACCCGATTTGATTCTATAGTAGCAAACTAAAAGAAAGTCCTATCAATGTTAGCTAACATCTCAACTTTATGCAAATATGCATCCGATTATCCGATTTCTAGTCATAACCAATCCCTCAATCGAAGCCCCACCTCCTTCATAGAAGCCTTTTAAGTCACTCAGTAGTATGATAAAAGTGAAACCGTCACTAGATTAGGTAATTTAAAAACCTATTTAGAGGCTAAAAATTTCACCCATGCCGGGATTCGAACCCGCAACCTCTGGCTATCCGTACCAGCGCTCTACCAATTGAGCTATTAGGTAAGTTTACTTTATTTTTTGATAACATGATTAAAGGCGTTTCGGAGCGCTAATTAGCGCCACTAATGGAAAAAATCATACCTTTTTTTATAGAACGTTTTTATCTAAAAATTAACATGAGAAATCTTAACAACTGTGATAACTATTTTTCAAACTTGCAGTCTAGAACATAATTATTATGATCAATAATTAATAAAATAATTAAAAGATTAAAAAATAGTTGTCACAGTTTTTAAGATTTTTCATGTTCACTTTTAAAATAAAACGTATTATAACACAACTTATGACTTTTTCCATTGGTGGCGCTAGTTAGTGATAAGACTAATTTTCATCAATTAGAATTAGAGACGTGTTGATGAGATTGCATCGGAAAATATATTTTTCATCCCACCATCTCGGAAAGAGTATTTTTAATCTTCAATATCTGAGTGGTAAAGCCGTTTTTATTCTCTAGAGGATAAAGTAAATTGAATTTAGAACATCGTGTGCACTAAGGTGAATTAAAAAAATATTACACTCAATTTAAATAACTGTAGCAACGTTACTTTAAAATTTTCTTAATTATACCTTAGTATTATTTTGTTATAGTTTAATGATTATTCTGTAATACTTACCCGTCATAATGTAGTAATTAATACCTAAACTGAAATAAAAGCGTACCTATCTTGTGATTGTAAACGTTTTTTTTTTTGCATTTAGTCATTTCCTCGCTGAGGTGGAATGAAAAGTTACGTGTTGCACTCGAGTGCAAAGATTTTTCACATCGTGCTCTTTTGATTCCCTCGCTAAAGCTCAGGATTCTAATTTTGAATCACTCGCTGCGCTCGTGATTCAATTTTAGAATCCTTCGCTTGCTCGGTCATCAAAATTGAACACGCGGTTAAAAAGCAACTTTGCACTCTTGTATAACAAATAACTATTTATAAATAGCAACCGTTGCTAAGTCATGGATTGACAGGGTTATCAAAATATGAAGTACTACGAAATAGTTCCTAACAGCCTCCCTTTTTGTGCAACCCTTAGTATACCAAACCAATTTGCTTTGAAATTTAATCAATCCGTGGCTTATGTAATGCTTTGGTGAGTAAATCCGCCAATTGGAACTCGCTCGGAACGTATTCTACACGTATTTCACCATCAGCAACGAGTTCTCTCACATAGAAATGTCTGATAGCAATATGCTTGGTTCTTCTGTGGAGTTCCGGGTTGTGCGAGATCTTTATAGCTTCATCATTATCGCAATTCAGTTTGAGTGTCTCCTTCAAGTTTGATATTTCACCAAAGAGTCTTTTGATCCAGACAATCTCTCTACATGCTTCACTGGCAGCAACAACAAGTTCAGCTTCAGTGCTCGATATCGCAACACATGTTTGTCGTCGACTCGTCCAAGATATGGCTCCACCAGAGTATAAGCATAATATGCCTGAAGTCGATCGTCCGGTGCTTTGATCTCCACCATGGTCGGAATCACTGTAGCATTCCAGAATTCCTGCATTAAAACTCTTCTCAAAGACTATTCCGTGGTCTAACGTTCCTTTGATATATCGTAGGATACGTTTCAATCTCTGGATGTCTTCTTTAGAAGGATTTTCTAGAGTTCGGGATACAACGCTTTCAGCGTATGCCAAGTCAGGTCTGGTTTGTAGCGGGGTTTATTTTTTCGTTTAATTTTTCGTTCGGCGACCGGACCGCTGTGTAGACGAAACGGCCGTGAACTATTCTGTGCAACAAAAAGCAATGCGAGCCGGCGTTTTGGCTGGTCTGGCGGGGACTTACTTTTGCACCGACGGCGAGAGGTTCGCCCGATTTTTTCCAAGCTTAAACCATCCATAAAATAGTGGACCTGCCGGTCTTTTGATGGACCATTGGTTTTAAACCACCGGTGAAGAGCGCAGGCAAGAAGCCAGCTTTGTCTTGTGTTATTTTGTTACCCAGCCGGCTACAGAAGGCGTTGCACTCGCCTGCACCGTCCTGGAAGCGTGCCACGACCCAGGACGTTGAAGACACCAGCAGGGCGCCTTTTTATTATCTCTGGGTTTTATTTATACCCTGGAACCCAGGACAAGCGGACAGGCCTGAGCTCTCCGGTCTGCTTGCGGGTTCCGTAAAGTTACTTTTTTTGTTTTGCGGCACTTTAAATAAAATTTATGATAACCGAAACGCAGGTTTCCACGTTTCGGTAGGATGTTCTTTAGCCTTTCTACAATAAAACTTTAACTGAAGCGTTACCTCCTAAGTGGGACTTTTTTGAATTTAGTATAACATAACATGTACTATTACATAAGATGTACCTTTTAAGGTTGTTAAAATAAGGTGATAAAGTGTAAAGCACATTTAAGGGACGCGGCCCCTCAGGCCCAGTTTTTATTTGTAACCCTCATTGGTTTTTTTTATTATACCGTTTGTGAGGATTTTTCTTCTTTTATTTTCAACTCCATTTTATTTTACCGCTTTAAAAAAATATATTACAATGGCGCCCGAACACAGGGACCTTTGAGGTGGATTAAACCGTTTTTTGGTCTTTTGCTCAAAAACCGGAGCTAAACTTAAATGTGCTTAGTATTAACCGAATTCTGAATTTATACTTGTGTTTTGAAATTTGTGAACATCTTAAATTGAATTCTAGTAGTTGCGGATTTTCGCGGTTTTGATTCCTATTATTTTAACAGGTTCTGCATTGACTATATTTACCAATATCTTTAACTATGGAGGAGAGGCCAATAGCCTTTAATCTCTTATACAAAGACGAGTTAGAGTACGAGGTCAGGGTTCGAGGGGTCGATCCTGCGAGTACGGTGACGGATTTACGCGCCCAAATTAGGAAGTTAAATAAAGAGTTCCCTTCTGATGAGGTCCTTACATTTGAGGGCGACGTACTTGAGGAACTTTCGCTCATCGAAGAGAAATTGAACTCTCTCCGTGAGGTTTTACATGAAGCCGCCAATCCTCCCAGTTCTCTGAAATTACTTAACCGTATTCAGGCTTTAGGGCACCATTTATATCATCGACTGACCCGCATTCCACCTTCGGATACTTATCGTGAGCGGTTAGGCTGACATTCAGAGACGAAAACTGAAGCTAAGACCGGTCTCAGAAATGTCAAAATGTACGTGATTTGGACAATTGTAAGACCAGTCTTTGCTTAGTTTTCGTCTCTGAATGTCAGCCCTAGAGTCCTTGGGTAAGCGCTTGGAACCATTCCTGTTCCGTATGGACAACATTCTATACAGTTTCCGGAGTGCTCTTTCTGCAAAGTCTGTTGAAATTGACGATCCCACTAGTGAATCCGTACACTGCCCTGTACCTTATGAGAAACCTCAACCTGTCCATACCTTAAACATTAAGTTTAATGGGAAATCGTGTGTGAAGGCGTTTGTTCAGCGCTTGGAAGAAGTGTCCTTGTCTAGAGGTATTACCCCTATTAAACTATTTAACTCTGCGCCAGAACTCTTCACGGACGAAGCCCTGTTTTGGTACCGAGGCGTACGTGAGGAGGTTGAATCTTGGGACGAACTTAAACAGTTGTTGTTTGCCGAGTATTTACCCGTTGATTATGACTACCGTCTGCTTCAAGAGATTCGGTCGCGGACCCAGGGGTCCAGTGAGTCCATAATTAATTATTTGAGTATTATGAAGAATTACTTTTCTCGTCTGAACCATCCTATTTCTGAAGAGGAGAAGCTCAACATTGTCCGACACAATGTGCGGCCGTTCTATACTACCCAATTGGCACTGCGTTTGCCCACGACGTGGAAGGAGTTTAAGAGCGCCGTAAACTGCTGGAGGAAGCTAAGCAGCGTGCGGAGTTGTTTGTGGAACCAGTTAAAGACAGTACTCGCCTTCTTGCTGCCGATTTGGCTTGCAGGAACTCCTCACGTCATCTACCAGTCTCCGTGGTGAATCGCGACTTTTCAAGCTCTTTTTGCGTGCGTTGTCGCGTGGACGGTCACACTTTACAAGATTGTAAGGCTCCTTTCGCTTTATTATGTTATCGTTGTGGTGAAAAGAATGTCACCATTAAAAATTGTCCGAAATGTAATGATAATGCTATTCCAAAAAACGAATAATGTCGAACTGGCCTTCAGCTGGTTCGAAACAAAGTAGTGTAAAAATCAAGTATCGAACCCGAATTTTTGTTTCTACTAAAGTTAATAACGGTACCTGCACACAGGCAAAGGCCATGCCAAACAGGAGTCCTAATAAAGTCAATTACCGTATTAAATCCCGTACAATTACCGACATACCTATCAACTCTCGTCAAATGCAGAGATCTACCGGAGTTCTTTCGTATGCCCCGGTATCAACCTATGCGAGAGCGATGCTTGGTGGGATGAAAGGACCTGACCCTACTTCTATTCGAGTCAGGACTTCAGGATCTTTTAAAGACCGTAAAATCTCGAAGCCTCCTGTTAAATCACCCACCAAAGTTGGATATTTTGACAAGAACGACTGGGAGGCCTGGTTGGCTGCTGTTAGGGTTTTCTTTGATTCTTACCGTACTAAGCCTACCGACGTTATACAGGGTCGAGATCTGCGCCCGTACCTTACTGTTACGATTCATGATTTGAAGCTGACTGGATTGTTGGACTCTGGTTCGGAAATTTCTATTCTTGGGAGTGATACTTATACATATTTTCATAACTCTGTTACGTTACACAAGTCTGAGGTCATTGATAGAATAGTTACCGCTAATGGTTCGTCTTCTCCTGTTGCTGGGTATGTTTTATTGCCAGTAACAGTTAAAGACACCACTGCGGTAATACAATTTTACGTCATACCTGGCGTTGTCACTAATATTCTTTTTGGTCTAAACTTCTGGAAGGAATTTAATATTGCCCGCGATGTACTCTCACTCTTACGCTCTGATGGCTCCTTGACCGAGGATGGTAAAGTTGGTGTTGTTGTCTCGGAAGTCAGGCACCTGCATGACCTGGATTCTTTGTCAAGTGACGAACATCGCCAAGCTGAGGACATTCTTAGTGAATTTGAAAAAATATCTTTCGACGAGAAAGGGTTAGGTCGGACCCACCTTGTGAGCCACCACATTGACACTGGGAATGCTGCCCCTATTAAACAGCGTTATTACATGTTGTCCCCACAGAAGCTACAGGAGTTGAACAAACAACTGGACGAAATGTTGGAACTCGATGTCGTCGAACCCAGTTGCAGTCCCTGGAATAGTCCTGTGACCATGGCACCCAAAGCCGATGGTTCCTTAAGGTTTTGTCTGGACAGCCGAAAACTGAACGAAGTTTCTAAACACGATGCATATCCACTCCCATATATCACCCAGATCCTAGATCAGCTCGGACACGCGAAGTTCTTGTCATCAATTGACCTCAAGGCAGCTTTTTGGCAGATTCCTTTGACTTCAAGTTCCAAGGAGAAAACCGCCTTTACTGTCCCTTCTCGTGGGCTTTTCCAATTTAAAGTAATGTGTTTTGGGCTAACTTCTGCTCCCGCAACGCAGCAACGCCTGATGGATTTATTGTTTGGACCCGAGTTTGGGGGAAGAATTTTTATTTACCTTGATGACATCATTATAGTTTCTTCCACTTTTGAGGAACATATCTCATTCCTCCGAATTGTTCTGGAGCGTTTGCAATACGCCAAACTTACCATTAATTTGTCTAAATGTCACTTTTTCCGTCGTCAACTGAAATACCTGGGGTATGTCGTGGACGAATTTGGTCTGCGAACGGACCCGGGAAAAATTGATTCCATTGTAAATTTCCCTATTCCTACTTCTAGGAAAGAGGTCAAACGCTTTCTTGGTACCGCCTCATATTATCGTCGCTTTATCAGGAACTTTAGCAGTATAGCCGGTCCAATGTGTAAGTTGACTTCGACTCGTCAAGGTGCGACTCCTTTTTGTTGGACTCCCGAGGCTCACCAAGCTTTTAATGAATTGAAATTGGCTCTCACCACAGCACCCGTACTAGCGTGCCCAGATTTTTCTCTCCCGTTCGCTGTGCATTGTGATGCTTCTGATTATGGTATTGGTGGAACTTTGACTCAGGAGGTGGATGGCGAGGAACATCCAATCGCCTATTACTCTCACTCTCTCAGCGCTGCGGAACGCAACTACTCTGCGACGGAGAAGGAAGCGATGGCTGTAGTACTGGTGGTGGAGCATTTCCGCGCATATTTGGAAGGGGATAAGCCGTTTCGCATCATCACTGACCACGCGAGTTTAAAGTGGTTTCTAAATTTAAAAAATCCGACAGGACGATTGGAAAGATGGGGTTGCCGTTTGTCCCCGTATAACTTCAAGATAGAACATCGTCGGGGCGTTGAGAATGTGGTCCCTGACGCTTTATCGAGGGCGGTGCCTGTAGCGAGCCTCGACGTAAATACTTCTGATCCTTGGTTTTTGAACGTTGTCAGGCGATGCGAGACCAATCCCACGTCTTGCCCTAATTTTCAGATTATTAGTGGGAGGCTTTTTCGTTTTACCAAAAGTCAAGACTCTTTAAGACGTGATTTCCAGTGGAAAGAAGTAATACCCGCCAATTTCCGCGAGGCTACTATTCGCGAAAACCATTCTGTTCCCATGGCTGCACATCTTGGCGTGGAAAAAACTTATCAACGTCTTCGACTCCGTTACTTTTGGCCGGGAATGTACCAAGATACGGCTAAATATGTAGCCGCCTGCGATGTTTGCAATGCCCACAAACATAACAACCAATCCGCTCCTGGGCTGATGGGTTCCTCGAGAATTTGTTCTCGTCCTTTCCAGTGCATCAGCATCGATTTGGTTGGTCCTCTGCCCGCGTCGAGACAACTTAATACGTACTTGCTTACGGTCGTTTGCTGCTTCTCTAAATATTGCCTATTCTTTCCGATGCGCCGTGCTACAGGCAAATTGATTGCCCAACGGTTGGAAGATCAAGTGTTTCTGGTCCATGGAATTCCTCAAACAATCCTAGCTGATAATGGCTCTCAATTCACCGGTCGCGAAGTTCAAGGTTTATTTGCTAAATACAATGTTCCCCAGGTTCATATTGGGCCGGTATATTGCCCTCAGGTTAATGTGGTCGAGAGATATCATAGAACCCTGATCACGGCCATTTCTAGTTTTGTAGAGTCTGATCATCGTGTCTGGGACGTGAATTTACCCCAAATCCGCTTCGCAATGAATACTTCAGTAAGTGCTGCCACTTCGTATACGCCGTTCCTGCTGGTTCATGGTCGTGAAGCCGTCCCAGATGGAAACCTGTACCAGGACCCTGAAGACATCGACGAGATTATATTCGCCAGTCGAAGTGATTATCACGACCGCTTAGGAGTCATGAGGGATATTTATCAGTCCGTCCGCGTTGAGTTGCAAAAGGCACATGACCGAAACGTTAAATCCTACAATAAGCGTCGCCGTGATTTGGAATTCGAAGTGGGGGATTTAATTTGGAAGCGATCGTATGGACAGAGCGACGCCAATCGGTACTTTACCACTAAATTGGCCCCTAAATACGAGAAATGCCGTGTTGTTCGAAAGCTGTCCCGCCTCGTCTATGAGTTGGAGGACGAGGACGGAAAAGCGCTGGGCAAATGGCACATGAAGGATTTTAAAGCCAAGGCTTAATTTTTCGGAACATTCCCAGTGTAGATGCGGGTCATAAGGACGGCCACGGTCTTATTCCGTTTCCACGGGCTGTGCCTACTTATGTTTCGGTTAGTCCACAGGTCACGACGCGTAACCCCACCTTCTGTGTGGTTGCGATGCCAAGGACGCCGAAGTAGTTTTAAGTAGTTTTTTTTCTGTAGGTTAAATTGTTTCCATTTTTTTATGGGGATTTTCTCCAATCTACTTTTGTCCGACCTGGTTCCCCAGGTCTGGCTTTTGCTTATGTTTCGGTTAGTCCGCAGGTCACGACGCGTAACCCCACCTTCTGTGTGGTTGCGATGCCAAGGACACCGAAGTGGTTTTTCTACGAAGATATGGTGGTCTAACTATTTTATGAGATCGGTTGCAGTTTTATTTATATACACAGGTTTATACAATTTTATTTTTATAGGTACACGCTATAATTTGTATTTTTGTTTTCCTCACAAACAGTTTAGGTCTTCAATTTTTGCAACAGGATAGGGTGTTCCTGTGCGGATGAGGGCATCCGGAGAATTTCCGTCGTTGCCGACGAAAATTCTCACCCAAGGAGGGGTGTGTTGTAGCGGGGTTTATTTTTTCGTTTAATTTTTCGTTCGGCGACCGGACCGCTGTGTAGACGAAACGGCCGTGAACTATTCTGTGCAACAAAAAGCAATGCGAGCCGGCGTTTTGGCTGGTCTGGCGGGGACTTACTTTTGCACCGACGGCGAGAGGTTCGCCCGATTTTTTCCAAGCTTAAACCATCCATAAAATAGTGGACCTGCCGGTCTTTTGATGGACCATTGGTTTTAAACCACCGGTGAAGAGCGCAGGCAAGAAGCCAGCTTTGTCTTGTGTTATTTTGTTACCCAGCCGGCTACAGAAGGCGTTGCACTCGCCTGCACCGTCCTGGAAGCGTGCCACGACCCAGGACGTTGAAGACACCAGCAGGGCGCCTTTTTATTATCTCTGGGTTTTATTTATACCCTGGAACCCAGGACCAGCGGACAGGCCTGAGCTCTCCGGTCTGCTTGCGGGTTCCGTAAAGTTACTTTTTTTGTTTTGCGGCACTTTAAATAAAATTTATGATAACCGAAACGCAGGTTTCCACGTTTCGGTAGGATGTTCTTTAACCTTTCTACAATAAAACTTTAACTGAAGCGTTTTTTGAATTTAGTATAACATAACATGTACTATTACATAAGATGTACCTTTTAAGGTTGTTAAAATAAGGTGATAAAGTGTAAAGCACATTTAAGGGACGCGGCCCCTCAGGCCCAGTTTTTATTTGTAACCCTCATTGGTTTTTTTTATTATACCGTTTGTGAGGATTTTTCTTCTTTTATTTTCAACTCCATTTTATTTTACCGCTTTAAAAAAATATATTACAGGTTCCAACGGTTAAGTATGCAAGTGCTCCCACAGCTTCTCTATACGGAAACGAAGCAGGCTCTACCACCTCTTTATCCAGATCTTTCTGTATTGGAGTAGTGACGGGTTTGCAATCACTCATGCCAAAGCGATCTAACACTCTCTTAGCATAGTGTTCCTGTGACACTTTTTTATTACCGTCTTGGTCCTTTATTTCGAATCTTAGAAAATAAGACGCATCTTTTATTGTTATCTAAAATCTTCTTCTCAACTCTTTAATTAACTTATCAGAATCATTCTGATTCGTTGCAGCGACTAATCCATCATCTACATAGAGAGCGAGAATAACTTTTCCACTCCCACGGTTCCGGACAAACAAGCAAGGGTCATTAACACATTGTATAAATCCAATGGTCTTCAGGTAATCCACCATGCATTTGTTCCAGCACCGAGGTGCTTGTTTGAGTCCATATAAACTTCTTTTGAGTCTACACACCTTTTTCGATCCATCAGAGTAGCCATCAGGTTGGTTCATATCGATTTCTTCGTTTAGTGAACCATACAGAAATGCGGTTGGTGCATCAAACTGTGTGAGTTTTAAACCTTCATTTGCTGCAACGCTTAAGACCGATCTTATTGTCGTCATCTTAGCAACTGGTCTCATCATAGTCGATTCCTTTTTTCTGTGTATACCCTCTCGCAACTAGTCTTGCCTTAAATTTGTCTAGAGAGCCATCTGCATTGGTTTTCATCTTGTATATCCATTTACATGATATAAGTTTCCTGTCTTTTGGAAGATCAACCAGTATCCAGGTTTTATTTTCCTTTAAAGACTTCACCTCACTCTCCATTGCTTCTACCCACTGATCTTTATGGGGACTATTCATTGCTTCCCTGTAAGTCTGAGGTTCTTTGATGTCATTTAAAACATCAGCAGACATCATGACATAATCTTCGAATCGAGTAGGTCGTCGTATGTCATTTCTGTCTCGTAGATTCATTCCTGTAGCTATCTCAGCTATATCATCTGAGTTTCTTGGTGCCTCAGCCTCAGTATCATCATTAACATCTAAAGCATTCATAAGAAGGTGATCCTGGCAATGATGTATCTGGAAATGGTTCAACTGGTTCAGTAGAGTCGTCTTGACTTCCTATTTTCTGACTCACAGCTAGATCCGGCGATGTGGGAGGCACAGTCGAACAAGGCTCATCAGGGTTACTCGCAGTGCGAACGGAGCTGTTTTCGGTGCTATCCTCCCTTGCATCACACATCGGTGGTGCTGAAAGTGGAAAGTTGATTTCGACTGAAGTCTGTTCTTCTAAATCATCTTGTCCAAACGGCATAAGTACTGACTCATTAAATGTAACGTCTCTTGTCCTTATAAGTTTACCACTTTTACTCAGTAAGTGATAGCCTTCATCGCCATCATATCCGATGAGAATGCATTTCTCAGCCTTCTTAGACAGCTTTACTCTCTTTTGTTGAGGGACATGAGCGTAACATTCACATCCAATCACTTTAAGGTGACTGATTTTTGGCTGTTTGTTAAACCATAATTCAAATGGTGATTTACCATTTTCTGAAGTTAGGCCAGTTCTGTTCAGAACGTACGAAGAAGTATTTATCAACTCTGCCCATGTAGCGTGAGGTAATTCTTCGTGAGCATGCATCATTGTACGAGCGGCTTCGACTAAGGTTCTATTTTCACGTTCACTAAGGCCATTTTGTTGCGGCGTATAGGGCATCGTGAGCCTTTGTCTTATTCCAGTTTCTTGTAGAATGCGCCTTATGTTCTCATTATCAAATTAACCTCCGTTATCACTGAGAAATTCTTTTACTACAGAGTGTCCAGCCACTTTACATTCTTGTAACATTTGTCGGAGCTTTAAGTGAACTTCCGATTTTTGTCACAGGAAATAAACGTGACGATACTTGCTATAGTCGTCTTTAAATAAAACGAAGTAGCGAAATTTATTGAAGTAAGGGGGAAATGGACCGCATACATCAGCGTGTATAATTTCTGCAGGTACTTTAGCTCGTTCTCTTGTTCCAAATGTTTGACGGTGTGTTTTCCCATAAATACATCCAGTACACAGTTCAGAATCTAGGCGAACTTTAATTCCGATTTCCCGTTCAATAACTCCTTTAGTTAATTATTTATTCATTTATTATTATACAATAAGAACTTACAGTTACCCAAAACGCTCTTACTGTTACTATATCTATTGTAGGCACACTTTACTAACTACATAAGTGTAATTTTAAATGTACAACAATATTATATATTGAGTCAACAAAGATGTCAACATGTTGGACCTCATCAACAAATTCGTTGAGCAGAGCGAGGGCCCTGGCCGTGGGCGCATTATTTGCGCATCGCGTGCGCAGCGGGAGCTCCGCGAACAATTGGTGCCGGCGCCGCCCCGCGCGCACGTACTTGTCGGGGACAAATAACCTGATATTGTACAGTACACCAGGATTGTAAATACAATTTCGCATCAGCAGACAATAATGTATAGCGAGTTGCAATTTCCTTCTTAGCTCTAGTGTATCGAGCCCAACCATACCATACACAAACATAGACGGGTAGAGGAATGGACAACACCGATACATTCGTTTGTAAACATATCTAGCAAATTTTTTTTGCACCCTTTCATCATAAGAATGTATTTAGCCTCCCGTGGATCCCAGGTAAGGGCACTATATTCTAATTTGCTACGAACAAACGCGTTGTACAACATGATGGCCACTCTGATATCTCGGAATTGTGCAGCGGTTCGCATAATGAAACCCAATACTTTATTGGAGTTTTTACAAATATTAACACATGTTCACGGAAATTGAGCTCTGAGTCTAACAGCAACCCCAGATCCTTTATGCTCGTCACTCTCTCTAGTACCATACCACCCAGAGTATAGGTAGCAGTAATTGGTTTGCGCGACCTTGTAAAAGTTATGACTTTACACTTGCTGACATTGAATTCAAGCCGAATCGACTGACTCCATTGTTCAACCCTCTCAATATCACCTTGCAAACAGTCTACATCTTCGTTAACTGCTCTAAAATTTTTTAAATCGTCAGCAAACATTAAGCACTGAGAAGCATTGAAGACTTTAGGCAGATCATTGATCATTAGCAAAAAATAGGGTTGGGCCGAGCGTGCTGCCCTGGCTTACCCCCGATCTAGTGTAATATTCATCAGATTGGTAGTGCTGAAGCTTTACATACTGCCTTCGATCCTTTAGATAATTTGCAAAAAAAGTTAGCAATCTTGGAGTGGCACCAAAGCATGAGAGCTTCATCAACAGAATGTCATTGTCCACCATATCAAAAGCTCGACGAAAGTCCAAGAATACCGCATCAACCTGCTGGCCCGCATCCATCTGGGCCGTAGAGTAGTCGACAAAGCTAACGTGATTTGTGGTCGTAGAGCGAGCCACCCGAAACCCGTGTTGTGCATTATCGAGTTTAGCATTAATTTGGCGAGTTATTTGATGTTGTATAGAATCAGGCGTTACTTTGCGGAAATCCATAATAGTGTTACGGGCTAGGGTTCTGGATTTGGATGTAAAACACCAATGACAACTTCTTAGGATTTATTCACGCAGGGTCTGGTCTGCAGGTCTTCACGACACGAAGTCCACACGTAGATTCCAATCGCAGGTCTGATCGAAGTCCAATAGTATCGCTGAGGTCGTAGGTTATCGCTCGTATCGCAGGTATGTTCGCTCGAAGTTCACTCTTCGCTCTTCCAAACGGAACTGACAGCGCGCCGCGGCGGCCGCTATTTATACCCGCCGGCCAGGGTTCTAGAACATTCCCGTAACTACGTACCTACACTCGGTACACGCGGCAAGGTCGCTCGAACAGTTACTCATTTAAAGAGTTTTGCACCTTACGCTAGTGGACATAAGAGTCATTATTGCTTGCAGCGTTTATTGTTTACTAAAACGCTGCATGCGGCGACTATTCTAGATGGTTCGGGATAGGACCGCGACACTGCTCCCCTCTTAGAGATGCTCGTCCCGAGCATCTTCATTACTGCCGTGATAAGGAGCTAAGCGGTCGATGTGAACCACTTTTTGTGCACCTCTTGGCTGCCGTTGAATTCGGTACGTCACGTCATTTAACCGAGTTACCACTTTGTACGGTCCCTCCCATCTTGTCTGCAATTTCGGAGATTTTCCTTTTCGTCGAGTTACATTGTGAAGCCAGACTAGTGCTCCTTCTTCGAAGCCGCTTGTATTTGCTCGGCGGTCATACCTAGTCTTCATCTTTTCACTTGACTCCAATCCGTTTTCCCGTACTATGGCATGAATCTCTCGCATTTTCTCACGTAACTCGGAAATGTAGTTGTGTAGAGAACGTGAGTCGTCAGGAGGGCCTCCAGTCAGCAGATCTACTGGTATTCTCAGTTCTCGGCCAAAATTTACACGCGCCGGGGTTACCTTCGTGCTTTCATGTTCTGCCGTTCTGTAGGCCAGAAGAAATGTCGGTATGTATTTGTCCCAGTCTCTCTGGTGCCTGTCAACGACTTTTGCTAAATGTCTCTCAAGTGTTTGGTTAAATCTTTCTACCATGCCGTCAGATTGAGGATGATATGGGGTGGTCCTAGTCTTATGCATTCCCAATATTTTGCAGAGTTCTTGAAATACTTGAGACTCAAAGTTCCTGCCTTGGTCGGAGTGTATTTCCAAGGGCACACCAAACCGGCAAACTACTTCCTCAAACAACTTGGAGGCAACAGTCGTGGCTTCTTGATTGGGTATGGCGAATACCTCTGGCCATTTAGTGAAGTAATCCATAACCACCATGAAATACTTATTTCCTGATTCCGTTACTAGGAACGGTCCAGCCACATCAACTGCAATGCGTTCCCATGGCGCACCAACGTTATAAAGTTGCAGATTTCCTCGGCTTCTAGTTGGTGGGCCTTTCACCGCGGCGCAAGTAGCACACTTGCGGCACCAATCTTGCACATCTTCTCGACAATGGAGCCAGTAAAACCTTTCTCGAATCTTTGTTAAAGTCCTTTTTACGCCCAAATGTCCACCTGACACGCCGTCATGTACTTCACGGAGGACATCTTGTACCTTATCTCTTGGGACAACTATCTGAAGATGGAACTCTCTGCCGTTAGGTTTCTCCCATTTTCGGTAAAGTATTCCGTTCCGAAGAATAAAACTGTCCCATTGAGCCCAGTATGCCTTGGTGACAGCACTAGTAGGAGCCACTTCGCACCATCTTGGCTTGTCCTCGCCTCGTTTCTTCCATGCGACAATGAGCCGTACATCTTCGTCATCTTCCTGTGCTTCTTTCATCGCCTCATCTTCCCAAGATCTCGATGGACTCATTCTTGTCAATCTCAATGGCAGTTCCTTTGTCTCTTGTGTGGCGCAGTGCTTGCAGTCTTCCGGACACGGCCTTCTTGACAGTGCGTCAGCATTTCCATGCGCCTTTCCGCTGCGGTGTTCAATAATAAAGTCGTACTCCTGCAGTTGTTCGATCCATCGAGCAACTTGCCCCTCTGGATTTTTAAATTGTAACAGCCACTTCAGGGCGGCGTGGTCAGTGCGAAGCGTAAACCGCACGCCAAGGAGATATTTGCTGAAGTGCTGTACTGTCTTTACCACAGCCAAGAGCTCCCTTCTTGTCACACAATAGTTCCTTTCAGGTTTTGATAGCGATTTACTGAAATATGCCATCACAACCTCCCTGTCGCCCTGTTTCTGCGATAACACTCCTCCGATCGCTGTGTTACTGGCGTCAGTGTCAACAATGAATTGGCCGTTAGGCTGTGGGAATCCCAAGATTGGGGTCTCGCAAAGACATTTTCTTAATTTTTGAAATGAGCTCTCACATTTGTCATCCCAATGATTGTCTTCAGTCAGTCTGTGTAAAGGCTTGGCAATTTCAGAGAATCCCTTAACAAACCGTCTATAATATGAGCATAGCCCTAAAAATGCTCGCACTTCAGTCTTGTCTTTGGGAGTAGGCCATTTTTGCACTGCTTCGATTTTGGCTGGATCGGTCTGTATGCCTTCGCTGGTTATCACATGGCCGAGATAACTAACCTTGTTCTTAAATAAACTGCATTTCTTCGGATTTAACTTTAAGTTTGCTCCCATTATCTTCTTAAAAACTTGCTCTAGATTTTGTAAGTGGTCCTCAAAATCTTTACCCATGATTATGACGTCATCCAAGTAGACAAGGCAGGCTTCCCCAACTAATCCGGCCAGTACGCACTCGATAAGTCTTTCGAATGTAGCTGGCGCGTTGCACAATCCAAAAGGCATCACGTTAAATTGCCATAAACCTTTGCCAGTTGAAAAGGCTGTCTTCTCTTTATCCTTCGGATCAATTTCCACTTGCCAATAGCCCGATTTCAGATCTAATGTCGAGAACCATTTCATACCACTCAATGTGTCCAGGGTATCGTCTATTCGTGGCAGTGGATAACTATCCTTCTTGGTCACATCGTTAAGCCGTCGATAGTCTACACAGAACCTTGTGCTGCAAAGTAGGTAGTCGGGGCTGTAAGTAATGCAATTTGCTTAAGTCAGATGTCGCTGCCTGTACGTAATACAGAGAATATTGTAAAGAGGTTCGAAATTTCACTGATGTTGTGAGTCGCCCATTGGCTCAATTGGTAGAGCGCTGGTACGGATAGCCAGAGGTTGCGGGTTCGAATCCCGGCATGGGTGAAATTTTTAGCCTCTAAATAGGTTTTTAAATTTGTTCCTTAGCACGGGTTAGTGCATTAAAAATAAAAATGGTGTAATCATGTGGGTACAGTGATATCGTTCCGATGTTAAACCTAACTGCAAAGTAGGTAGTCGGGGCTGTAAGTAATGCAATTTGCTTAAGTCAGATGTCGCTGCCTGTACGTAATACAGAGAATATTGTAAAGAGGTTCGAAATTTCACTGATGTTGTGAGTCGCCCATTGTCTCAATTGGTAGAGCGCTGGTACGGATAGCCAGAGGTTGCGGGTTCGAATCCCGGCATGGGTGAAATTTTTAGCCTCTAAATAGGTTTTTAAATTTGTTCCTTAGCACGGGTTAGTGCATTAAAAATAAAAATGGTGTAATCATGTGGGTACAGTGATATCGTTCCGATGTTAAACCTAACTGCAAAGTAGGTAGTCGGGGCTGTAAGTAATGCAATTTGCTTAAGTCAGATGTCGCTGCCTGTACGTAATACAGAGAATATTGTAAAGAGGTTCGAAATTTCACTGATGTTGTGAGTCGCCCATTGGCTCAATTGGTAGAGCGCTGGTACGGATAGCCAGAGGTTGCGGGTTCGAATCCCGGCATGGGTTAAATTTTTAGCCTCTAAATAGGTTTTTAAATTAAAAAAATGAACTAACGATGTTCTTCCAGGATTTCCTTCGTCAGAGAAGATATCCCTAAAGCGTAGTAGCAACCTCTTAGCTTTCATGCTTTGCGAATAGCTCAGATTACTCTTAGAATCCTCAAGGAGCTTAGTGACTATAATTTCACTCCTGGTATTCGATGTTTTTGAGCTTGGAGATGATTGGCAGCTTCTCATCCAAACGGCTTCCTCGCACCTTCCAATAACGTCACCTTTGCTAAGGGTAATCTCACGATCGCCTATATTCACAACCCTCACTACAGCGGTCTTGCCTCCATAGACGAGAGTTCTTGCTGTCAGCAATTTCTGACTGGCTGCACTGTCTCGTGTATCTTCAATCAGCACACACCTATTCCGCTGATTCTTCTGACTCGGAGGCAGCTTCACCTTTACTTCAGTTTGTGCTCGTCCAGGTATTATGATTTTCCTCAGGCACGTGACATTTCCATCGGGACCGCCAAGTATGAAGTTCTCATCATCACCACATTTAAAGACACCGTTAGTGACATCGATGTGACAGTTGTGTTTCTTCATAAAGTCTAGGCCCAGAATGCAATCATCCATAATTTCGGCTACGATCACGTCGTGAATATATGACTCCTCCCCAACCCATATCGTAACCGATCTTTCACCCAGGACGGGTATCTGCTGGCCAGAAGCGGAGAGAAGTCTGCATAAACTGGTGCCTTTGCGTCTCCCTACAGCTTTCACCAGGTCTGGTCTCACTATTGTTCTAGAGGCTCCTGTATCTAGGGTAATTTTGCACTCTACTTTGTTCACTGCACCGCGTATTAGTAGACTGTTCCCATTCCATGCTTGTGAGATCTTGGTTACTGGGGCTACCTCCGCTCCAGCCAGTACCCGCCCCGCAGTCCTGGCTTTTACTCGTTTCCCTGATTCACGGTGAAGGGCGCAGCGTCATGTTTCTTTACGAATTCTTCAAGACGCTGCTCCATATTGTTGAGACGCGCATCCAGTCTGTCATCTGTTTTGGTTGCTTGCCTCTCCTTCTTAGGACACGTGAACTGCAGATGCCCTCTTTCCCCACACTTGTAACACATGGGCCCGGAGTTCTTCTTGGGCGGTGTCTTGATCTCTTTAACCTCCTCCGTAACTTCTCGAAGTTTATAACCTTGCCGGATATCTTGACGCACAGCTTCTACTTCCAGAGCGTGCGCCAGAGCTTCCTTTAATGAAGAATGGTGGCGAAGCTTTACTGCAGCCCTAATTTCAAGATCCTTGATCCCGTCGACGAAGGCTTGTAAAATGTTCGTGTCCACCATCTTACTATCAGCAGAAGGGTACGCCTTTCGAACCAGCTTCTCGATTTCCAACGCCCATTGTTGAAGCCCTTCACCCAGGCGCTGAGTCCGGTCGCGTAGCTGGGCACGAAAAACGTGTTCCAGGTGTCGTTCCCCGTATCTAGCCTCAAGTGCCTCCAGCAGATCTTTGAAATCGCTGCCTGAGGTGGGCAGTGCCTCCAGGACAGATAAAGCCGAACCTCTGAGCGCAACGGTGAGAGCTGTCAGGCTCTGTTCGTCCGTCCACCCATTTGAAGCAGCGACAGTCTGGAACTGCTGTCGGTAGGCGACCCAAGACGTAGTGCCATCGTACGGTGGCACCTTCACTTTAGGCCCCTGGCTTATGCTGACAACTCCGCTCGACGTAGCTCCAGCAGCTTTAATACGCCGAACTTCCTGCTCTAGTCCAGTGAGGCCATTTTTCACATTTTTTAGGTCATCCTCTAATTCGGAAACCCGTTCGTTCACTACCTCTACATCTTCATGTAGCTTAGCGACCGTATCGCTGAACTTTGTAACGGTAGATAAGATCACTTGTTGGTCTGCCTTCTGTTCTTGCAAGCACTGCATCTGCTTGCTCTGTTGTTCTTGCATGCATCTCAACATTGCCATCAGGCACGTCATATCCAAAACCTCCATTGTACGTGACTGAGGTTTAATGTCTTCGGTGGGCGTGGCCAGGTGAGCGTGGCTACGAGGCGGAGCCTGTTGGTCGGTTGGTGGAACCTGGTGGTCAAGGCCGGTGGGCGGGTCCTGGTGCACAGGGGCGGTAGGCGTGGCCTGGTGGGCGTGGCCAGTAGGCGGAGCCGCTGGGCAGGTACGCTGTGTTTCCTCGATGGGCATGGCCTGGTGGGCGGGGCCAGGGGGCGTGGCTTGGTCGGTGGGCGTGGCATGGTGGGCGGGGCCAGTGGGCGTGTCCCTATGGCCGGTGGGCGTGGCCTGAGGGGCAGTGGGCGTGGCCTCCGCAGCACCTCTGGACCTGGTCTTCACTCCAGAAGTATCCTCTCTCGGAGTCAGTGGCATCTCCAAATCCCCAATTCTGACACCAAATGTTACGGGCTAGGGTTCTGGATTTGGATGTAAAACACCAATGACAACTTCTTAGGATTTATTCACGCAGGGTCTGGTCTGCAGGTCTTCACGACACGAAGTCCACACGTAGATTCCAATCGCAGGTCTGATCGAAGTCCAATAGTATCGCTGAGGTCGTAGGTTATCGCTCGTATCGCAGGTATGTTCGCTCGAAGTTCACTCTTCGCTCTTCCAAACGGAACTGACAGCGCGCCGCGGCGGCCGCTATTTATACCCGCCGGCCAGGGTTCTAGAACATTCCCGTAACTACGTACCTACACTCGGTACACGCGGCAAGGTCGCTCGAACAGTTACTCATTTAAAGAGTTTTGCACCTTACGCTAGTGGACATGAGTCATTATTGCTTGCAGCGTTTATTGTTTACTAAAACGCAGCATGCGGCGACTATTCTAGATGGTTCGGGATAGGACCGCGACAATAGCATTAAAAAGTTAAAATTACTTTGCTGAATTCCGCCAAAAATCCCACAAGCACCATGCGGCTAGCTAATGCACCGCCCTCCCTCCCACTTTTTCAAGCAGAAGCAAGACACGAACACACCACCACCAACAGCAATACTTGTGTGAGAAAACACGCGACGCGTTTTTTCTCACATAAAATACGGAGAAAATACGGAGCGTTTTTGCGGAGACGGTCACTTGCATTTGGGAGCCTGAGGATGCCTCGTGTTAGAGGTGAAACGCGTCGCGTGTTTCCTCACACAAGTATTGGTGTTGGTGGTGGTGTGTTCGTGTCTTGCTTCTGCTTGAAGAAGTGGGAGGGAGGGCGGTGCATTAGCTAGCCGCATGGTGCTTGTGGGATTTTTGGCGGAATTCAGCAAAGTAATTTTAACTTTTTAATGGAGTTATTTGATAGTTAAGTATAGACTCGAAGACTTTACCAAAAACAGATAACACGGCTATGGGTCTAAAAGTACTAACATCCGCTGATGATCCATCCTTGGGCACCGGCGTCACTCTAGATAACTTCCATCTAACGGGGTAGAGACCACACTGCAGGGAGAGATTGTACACGTGAAGCAATGGCTCTTCTATTGCATACAGACAGTCTTTAACTAAAAAGGCAGGTATCGCATCAGGGCCAGCTGCAGAACTTGCTTTTAAACGACGGACCGCCCTACGCACGTCGATCACATTTATAGGGTTCATACGTAAGGACAACTCCTGGCCCGTGTCGCCCGCACATCGCTCCGCCTCTACAGGATCTAGTTGTGGTACTTCGCTAAGAAAGACAGAGCTGAAGTAGTGTGCAAACGCTGCAGCTGCCTCCTTGCCCTCCACTTTTTCACCGTTGCACACGTACTTAGTGCTTTGGCGCCATTCTTTACGTCTGTCTTTTACATGCTTCCAAAACTGCGCAGGGTCTCCACGGATGTTATTTTCTACTGATTGTGTATACTTGCGGTATGCCGCATGCACTAATTCTTTGATAAGGCTTCTATAGTACCGGTACACTTCTCGGTTAAATTCCAAACCTTTTTCTTTATATTTGCAGTGGTGAAAGTGCTTAATTTTAATTTTAGATATAATTTCTGGTGTATACCACTGTGGATATCGTCGGCGTTGGGTGAAATTATTTATTTTTATAGGGACATACTCACTAATGATCCGATTAAGTGTTGAATATAACAAATCTGTTGCAAAATTGACATCCTGTTGCTGAAGTAAATGAGACCAATCAATATTACATATATTAAAATAGAGGCCACAGAAATCTGCCTTTCGGAAATTCCAGTTTGGGGCGTAAGATCGAGATGAAACTGCTGATTCTACGCCAGCAGGTGTACTACTGATAATTGGCGCGCCGCGCGCCAGGAGTAGAGTCACTTCGAGCGGTGGGTGGTATGCGTCGGCCGGGACCAGCGGTTCCACCTCTCCCGTTACAATAACCCTATCAGATGGAATATTTGTTAAAACTAGATCCAACATGCCGACATGAGAGTTGAGCACATGATTGTGTTGTTGCAATTTGCAAAACGCTAAAAAACAATCAAATTGATGCTTAACATTGACGCTACAAGAATTTAAGTTAAAATCGCCAATGATTATAATGTCTATAGAGGAATATGTACAAACAACGTTCTCCAAACACGTTAAAACATCAAGATATTGTTTATCATTATAACTAGGTGGCAGATAAGCCACACAAATTACAAATTTAACATTTTTCCATGTTATGATAGCAATTAATACCTCCATGTACTTCATCAAACCGTCTACTTCCGTCACGATATGGACCGAATAGGTATCTCTCACAGCTAGCAAAACTCCTCCCCAGCCAACACCACCGGCGCGGTCCTTCCGCATTACAATATACCCGGGAGGAAAGAGCTCTGCGTCGGAAACTGATGCATTCAAAAATGTCTCTGTAAGAGCTATGACGTCACTGGAGCAGAGTGCGGAGACATTTTTACAGAACGCCACAGTTGTACTTCGGAGTCCTCTGACGTTCTGATAATACAAGTTTATCTCTTTGACGTTTCTATTTTTCCTCACGCCCTGTAGTTTGGTGACGAAAAGGTCGACTATTAGGACTCTGGGACCAGGGTCTTATGCAGATATCTTCCGCCCAGTTCTCAGGCGACATAATTTAGAAGGCACGTCCAATTTAAAACTTGTGTAGTTGCCTCTAGCCTTAAGAGCCACAACAACACACGATACATCTCCGCATATCGAGTTGAGGTGGTCGCGTACTTGTTCTGCCGTTGTTCCTTCCTTCACATAATACAGATGCCGGTATCGCCGCCTCTGCGCCGCTTCCAGTTTGGTAACGCCTGGCGCAGCAGCACCGCGGGTCACGTCACTATGGAAGCTACGACGGCGACTTCTTCTCACAACCTCCGTCCATTCGGGCTCCGGTGTTTGATTAGGTGCATCATTATCAGTAGACAAAACCTCTGTCGACCGGGTGGATGATGCCGGCAATTCCTCAGCGCGCGCTATGACAACTTCCCGCGATTCCAACAACTGTGCTGATGCCAAACCTTTTTCTTTGCGCTGTTGTGCTTTTGCACGATCCATGCGCTGTGTTTTTGTTGGCTTATGGAAGTCTTTATCGTTTTTTTCCCAAGCACTTACTTTGTTTTCGAAAAGTTCCAACTTGTCATCAAGCCGTTTAATGTAGTTGTGCATCGGCGTTGTCAACTCTGTGAAAAGTTGACTAATTATAGTCGGCAGGCGGTTACTTATGACCTCTTCTAACTCCTCCCTCACAACAGATCGCAAGCTATCCATGAAATACGTATCCTCGATGTATGACAAGTCGACGTTTCCCTTGGAAGTACCTCCGCGCCGAATGGTTACGTTCTCATTGGATATATCCGGAGAGCGCTGCATCTTATCTGCCGGCGTACTGGTGGTTTCAGACTCACACATGATTGGACTTTTGTCCGGCGATCTTTCTTGAGTCTTGCGCACAGGGGTGTTGTCACTGCGACCTCGTTTAGTGACTTTATCGCAACAGGGACCAGTCCAGTTAACTTTCAGGCGTTGCGAGTGCTCTCTAAAGTAAGCTGATGTTATATTTAGGCATTGGTAATGATAGTTCCCTTTGCACTCCTTACACGTTACCCGTTCTGCGGTATTCCCAGTCATATTTCTCTGACAGCCAAGGCAATGCATGATGGGGATGGTAGTAAAAGCCTTAAGGATGTTAGGTAGCAACCGTCGAGACGTATTTGCTATTGCTTATCAACAGGCGTTATGCTGATAATGATGGCAAAATTCGACACGTCGTTGCTATCTCTGTTAGCGCAGGAGGCACACCAACAGACTCCAGAGCAGGAGGCCCAGGTTCGATCCTCAACGATCAAGTCAAGCTCGCTTCAAAATTAGGCTCAAGTCCAACTAATTGTGATTGGCTCACCCTCCG
This sequence comes from Yponomeuta sedellus, assembly GCA_934045075.1. NCBI lineage: Eukaryota > Metazoa > Arthropoda > Insecta > Lepidoptera > Yponomeutidae > Yponomeuta > Yponomeuta sedellus. The sequence goes on along the minus strand of OW203724.1, from coordinate 4,454,009 downwards.
GGGATCAAGCAACGCTGGTTCTGGTTTGTCAGGGGAGGCTGCCAGTGCGCAGGAGCGAGAAGTCCACGTACAACCGAAGCGGAAAGATGGCCGCGGGGTCCTATGAGAAACTTCGCAAGCGAGAGCAGGAGGATCCGATACCACTCAAAATAAGATCCAATAAGCCGATTAGAAGTAACACGAACCAAAAACAAAAATTCAGATAGCTAGACACAAGAGACGTCCGAGCACCACGATAGCCTCGAAGCAACTCATTTAACACTCTATTTAACATGTTTCTTGTTCTGGTGGGCTAGCCGTTCATGATAAAGTTGTAGCAGGTTATCTGTTGATATGGCGTTCAGATCAGGAATTGACTTTGTAATAGTCTCTACATTGAGCTTGTACATTGTACAAGCCTCCATTCTTGACACGATTGCCAGTCAATATTACCTGTCCACCGACTTTCAGCGAGCAGTGTTCCCTTTCAGACATGAAAACACTATTATTCAGTCTGTCTTGACTGGTTACTGGTCACAGTACAGATAATAGGTTTCGCATGATGTCCGGCACGTACCACACATCACAGAGTGTTAATCTGGATTCCTTGCCATTCATAACAGTTTTCAAGTCAACAGTACCTTTGCCGATAGCTTTGACAGTAGCTCCATTAGCAGTTGTCACTGTACGAGTATCTTTAAAGTGCTCGAAACTAGAGAAGTAGTCCTTTCGACAAGTAACGTGACAAACCAACTCGTTCTCTCATAGTTTGTAAGCATTGAATTTACATCCGTAGTGACTTGCAATAGCAATAAGTTCATATCGCTTGTTGTCTGTTTATTTTCTGGCTTGGCTGGTTTCCCGTCAGCTTTCCATTTATGACATTGTCTGACCTTATGACCGACTTTTCCACAGTATCCACATTTCTTCTTTGCTTTATTGCTATTCTGTACGACTAGAGCTTCTGCAAGACCTTCATTCTTCAATGAGATAGAGCGCTCATAGGCACAGAGTTGAGTTGTCAGATTCTCTATCGTTCTATCTGTCTTTGACATCAACATCCAGCTTGATTTGAAGGAGAAGTATACTTCAGGTAGAGTATCAAGAATTTTACAGATTAACAGGATATCCGGTAATTCTGATTTGTCTATCTTCATTAGTTCAGTTTTCAAATCTGACCAAATAGTTTTGATTTTTGACACATGAGCCGTGATGTAGTGAGAAGGATCTTTAGAATAGCCGAAGAACTCCATACATAGTGTATAACTTTTGTCTCCAGACGTGCCATCGAATAAACGATGTAATTCGTCCCAAACTTCTTTGGATGAGTTAAAGCGCATGATTTTCTGAAGTGTTTTGTCTGACATATTTGCAGTAAGCAGTAGTAATGCGGCACTATCTGTTTTACTATAGTAATCGAGAGCTGGGTTGGTGGGTAAAGTTGGTTATTATACTTAGAAATTTCTTCGGCAGTGGCGGTATTAGATTTCACTAGTTCGGGTATTTTGAGATTACCGCTTACCGCATCCAATCCACCTGACATACCTCTTAGCAGTAATGTTGCCTTGAATTTCCAAGTCGACCAGTTTTTCACACCTTCCAGGTGACCGATGTCAATTTTGCAATTAGGTGATTGCATTTTGACTCTATCTTCCAGGATTTCGTTGAAACTTGGTTGACTGCACACTCTGATTATTATTAAGATATTTTTCCTAACGCTCTGCTACCATGATAAGACTAATTTTTATCAATTAGAATTAGAGACGTGTTGATGAGATTGCATCGGAAAATATATTTTTATATAAACAGCAACCGTTGCTAAGTCATGGATTGACAGGGTTATCAAAATATGAAGTACTACGAAATAGTTCCAAACAGTTAGCACCCTGAAGCACTGGGCAAAGTGATATTAGACTGGCAACACCCATGGCAAGCATACGTAAAGAGACGGAGGCCAATTGTCTGCTTCACTCGTGATTATACAGTGCGTTCACATTAACTTGACGCGTGAGAGAATTGGTGACAAGGACATAACATGTGAATTAGCTTTTGGACCTAATCGGAAGATGGTAAAACAAGCCCTCAATCCTTTTATTTTCCCCAAGTAATGGGAATGATTTCTTATATAACATGGTAACAGTAAATATCTCAGTGCTACCAATTCTCTCACGCGTCAAGTTAATGTGAACGCACTGTAGAAGGTTCCATCCGTCTTTTTTTGACATCCGTGAATGCCCGAAGCGAAAATTTACTCAAAAAAAGTTAATTGTGAGCATTTGGTAGACCAGTGCCGGTGTCGTTCGCTACAGCTTTCTTAAATCTGGCCAGACGATCACGGCAGATGCCTATTGTCAGTACTAATGCAAACCATGATGGATGAGCTAGCTGCTAAACAACCCGTCAACCGAGGCTAATCAATCGCTCTAGGCCACTGCTGATTCAGGACAATGCTAGACCACACACTGCAAAATTAGAGGAGCTTCAATTGAAATGTCTAAGACATCCACCGTCTCTCCGGACCTTGTTCCAATAGATTACAAATTTTCGTAATTTGGATAACTTCTTGCAAGGGAAAAAATCAAGATCGTTTTACCCAATCTTTGGAAAAAAACCAACTTCGATGGATCAGTCCAAACCCCTCCGGAGCAACTGGACAGATTCAACCGCTTCCAAATTTTTATCGATTCCCGTCCGAATGTTTTTTTTAGTACAGGGATCAATGAACTATCTATGAAATGGTAAAAGTGCATACCTATACAGCAATGGTAGGCACATACCTACTATATTTTAAAATATTGTAAAAAAATACGACTTTATGTTCCCTTATTATTATTAATTCTGTACATTGTTATGTATATTCTGTCATTGTACTGTGTTTTTAAGTGAATAAAATTATTTCAATTCAATTCAATTCCCTTATATAATTTAATGCCAATTTCATATGTAAGGACCTAATATAATTGATATAATGACGTTATATTTTTCATCTTGACTCATCCTAATACATGAGATGAGTCCTTATAACAATTAAACCAATGAGTCCATGTAGTGGGGGGTTAAATCTGAGTTTGCGACTCAAAACTCACAGGAGCCAGAGGGCCAGTCTGGGCATAGAGGTGAGCTAAAAAATTGTAAAAAATGGGTTTCATAACATGGGTTCCTTTAGGGGTGCGGCCGCCCTAATGTAGTGAATGAATAAAGCTTTAAACCAATGAGTCCATGTAGTGGCGGGTTAAATCTGAGTTTGCGACTCAAACACTCACAGGAGTCAGAGTGCCAGTCTGGGCATAGAGGTGAGCTAAAAAATTGTAAAAAATGGGTTTCATAACATGGGTTCCTTTAGGGGTGCGGCCGCCCTAATGTGGTGAATGAATAAACCTTAAAATATGGTAACTTTTCGTCGTAATAATGGAACGCTAAAAAACCAAGAGAACACAAGTCACTAAAAAGTCCAGTACTTACATACCTACTTGTATTCATTCATGTTTTGACATACCTACCTAACAAATAAAAACAAATAGTTATTAAAAGAAACAACAACAACTTACATAAGACAAAATAAGTAAGTAACAAACTTATCTAGGTGCGACTTTACTCAGTCACTTCCGACATTTGTACAAAGGCGAGCATATTTTTTTCCAGCTAACTCACGATGATGCAGACAGTGGAAGGGGTTACCAGTAAACAATATAATATAGGAGTGATTTATTACATAAACTAGGTTAACTAAATAATACAATTAATGTATTTTATTATTTTATTATAATGGTTAAAGTATGAAATTGCCGTTTTATTGCAATAGTTTCTTTGAATTGACATAGAATCTTCATGGTTTGAGGTTTTCGAATGAAACTTTTTTCAAATGGTTTCTATGATGTTCTTTTTTTAAAAAATGTGAAACATTTGAATATCGACTTTCAATTGTTTTTGTTATTCAATTTAGACAAGAAAGATGGATACTGCGAAAATTCGAGTGATTTTTGAATACGAGTTCCGACGCGGAACTAACGCGGCAGAAACAGCCCGCAATATCAATGCTGCGTTTGGAGAGGGGTCTACTAATGCCGTTAAACCATGCCGCTAATTCCTGGGTAGTTTGACTAGGATCGGCTTCCACTATCTCTCTTAATTCATCGTTATTCACCTGTGTGGGCGGTCTTCCTCGTGACTCGTTCTTTAAGTCGAAATTTCCATCACGAAAGCGTTTAAACCAAAATCGCACGGTGGGTTCATTAGTAGAGCCCTCTCCAAACGCAGCATTGATATTGCGGGCTGTTTCTGCCGCGTTAGTTCCGCGTCGGAACTCGTATTCAAAAATCACTCGAATTTTCGCAGTATCAATCTTTCTTGTCTAAATTGAATAAGAATAACAAAAACAATTGAAAGTCGATATTCAAATGTTTCACATTTTTTAAAAAAAGAACATCATAGAAACCATTTGAAAAAAGTTTCATTCGAAAACCTCAAACCATGAAGATTCTATGTAAATTCAAAGAACCTATTGCAATAAAACGGCAATTTCATACTTTAACCCCTATTATTATTTATTTTATTTATTTCTTTTTGGGATGCAAGTTTCCCTTACATAGAAATGGACAGTTCTTAATGACTAACTATACCTATGCTAAAAATAAGTTTCCGCATATGGTAACTAAGTAAAAACATGTGCAAGTTAATATAAAATGAGTTTAAACTACACAACACCACCGAGGAGGCGTCCTTGAGGGGTCGTAAATTGAAAAAGTAAACCACTGCCAAGATTTAAATACACATATACGTATATAAAATGTTACTCAAATTTACTGCAATCTACGTACATAGGTACTAATAATCAATATTACATACAATACTATAATAATATAATAGGTACATAGGGATATAGGGACAGAGAAAGCGCTTTGTTTTATACTATGTAGTGATAGTGATTAAAAATAAAGAATCAACTGCCAAGTTTTTATTAATGAAAATACAAATTAGATTAATATTAATGAAAGATTACAAATCGTAAATATATAGGTGAAGATGACAATACCATTAACTTAAATATCGGCTTTCAAAGGATACTTCCAGTCGAACCAACGATTAAATCGATTCCATTTTTAAAAAAATATGGCTAAATAGTACTGACGATGATTCTGCCAGTGATATTTATGCAATCAGGACATAATTTTACATTTTAAATATTTTCTTCGTGCTGTACAAGGTACCACCGTAGGGTTCAATGATCTATGCATCGGTAAAATATCATGTTCACATATTTTAAAATATGGAAATTTTCTTATTTCTCGATTCAGTGATTATTTTTAGAGGGATATTGCGTAATTGCGCCAAAAAATTATGTTCGTCACTTAAAACCGTGTTGTTGCTTTATTTTATGTCTGATTATGGCTGAATTTGTTTGGAAAGAAAAAAATATTTTTATTTTTAACAACCCAATAATTCTTAGCTATAAAGAAGTTATATTTAACAGTGCAGTCAATGTCTGCAGTTATTGCCGCACCGTCATCTCCACCTCGTATACATTTCTTAAAGTGTATTTTTAAAAATATTTATATTTCTTTAATGAAAGAATAGAAATTTCCTACTTTTAACTTTACTAAATTCCTTAATTATTGTATCGTAATTCAGCCTAGATGACATATCTGTAAACAAAAGCGATAGTTAACATTTTTTGCAGTTTTATCTAACTAATATTGTAAAAGCTAAATTTAAATTAGTTTCCAAACAAAAATCTTTACGATAGCTCTTACTACCAATTAGTTTTTAAAACTTAAAAAGTCGATACGCTTTTACCGTTAAAGTCGGTTTCTTCGTTAAATTGGTTTCCTTCAAAAGATATTTATAAGGCGTATAATTTTATAGAAAAGTAATTACTGCGATATTTATTTATTACTAATTAATTATTTCTTACCTTATGTAAAATAGATGAGTACAGGTACACACACACCGGGTGTTACACATTACAAAGAAAACAAAAACCACTAAACCATCGGCTCAGTTTACAAGAGCAATGAATATACCTACACACTATTTATTCACTAAATATTATTAAAACATTGAACACACTTGTTACATACGGACTCCACAGGCATAGCGCTGGCGCGGCAATTACCTCAATACGGTGAACAACAGCCAGGCGCGACACGAGGCAGCTGACGCTGCATTTCCTCCTCGGTGTATCTACCTAGTTTTACTTTCGTCATTCCGTATTCATACTTCGAATCGGCTACTAGCATAATTAGCCATAAGTACCTATTGTAATTTTTAATTAAATTTATATTAAATAATTTCGGTTTTTTTTGGAACCTCCGGCCGCAGCCTACGTAATTGGCGCAGGCGGTAGGATACTCGTGGGTCAGCTCGCGTGCGGTAAAACTGACCATAAAACATCGCGTTCCTGACCTGGAGGCTATCAAGACTCTATCTACGGGTATCCAGAATCTACAATCCAGCTGCAGCCAGGAGGAGACTCCAGACATCGACTCACCAAGAGGAACCGGAATGAAATTGTAAGTGCACTTGAATTGTTCTTGTGTTGCTTCCCTTATTCTTAAGTTCACCCCAACTCCCAAGATTTTTCACCCGAAAGATTCTAGGGCAGGCATACCTGCATCACGACAGGCTCGCCAAAGTAGAATAGATAGGAATAGAGATTTAGACTTAGATAGATTATTCAGAGAAAGAGAGATGGCTCAGGAACGAGCCCATGATCCAGACACTATCTTCAAAGCACTGAGACTCGTACCCGAATTCGACGGGAACCCTAATGTCTTAACTAGATTTATAAATATATGTGATACGATAGTAAATCAGTATATGGGCACAGCCCTCGGCAGTGAACTCCCGAATGTATGCCTACTAAATGGTATACTCAATAAAATCACAGGCTCTGCCGCCTCAACTATCAACTCAAACGGCATCCCTGATAGTTGGTTGGGCGTTCGAACCGCCCTTATTAATAATTTCTCAGACCAACGAGACGAAACGGCACTGTACAGCGACCTCTCATTAGCTGCACAAGGTAATAGGACTCCTCAGGAATTTTATGACCATTGCCAAACATTGTTCAGTACGATAATGACCTATGTTACTCTTCACAAAGGCGTGTTAACCACAGTTGAAGCAAAGCGATCACTTTACAAAAGGGTCGCAATGCAATCCTTTGTACGTGGACTAAAAGATCCCATAGGATCCAGGGTTAGATGTATGCGCCCCCCAACCATCGAAAAGGCACTTGAATACGTGCAGGAGGAGCTAAATGTAATGTACTTACAACAGCGCAATGACCAGCCTAAGACCCAGCAGTCATTTAAAATACCAACCCCCTCTATGCCCGTCACATACACTGCCACACGGCCTCAACATTACCAACCCCCAGTTAACAACTGGCCAGCCCCCGTAGCACAAAGAGGTTACCAAGGCCCACCTCAGGCTTTTAAATTCAACTCACCTCAGCAGGGCTTTTCACAAAACCGCATGCCTAACATGCCCACGCGCACGCAACAAATGTTCCGCAGTGCACCCCCCAACTACAACCCCCAGAGTAATGTTTTTCGTATGCCACCACGAAATAACGCACCCCAAAATTCTGCACCTAGACCCATGAGCGGTGTGCAGCATTTTACCCCAAGACCATTGCCTCATAGCATGATGACAGGACATGATTGGCGTAAGGCAGGGAACCCTCCACCTAATAATTATTTTAAGTCCCGCGAAATGCATTTGAATGAGTGTGCATCGACGTACGATGACGCATACTTCCCCACCGAGTTTGAATATGATCCGGAGTATTATTACACGGACGATTCCAACTACAATACCTATGGCATTGAATATAATCCCGACGTAATATACTATGACGACACTGGCAATAACCAGCTATGCCCTGAAGGCCAACCGCAGCCAGGGCCTAGCCATGGACATCAGGATTTTCAGTCAGCTCAGAAATTAGGCAAGCCAAAATAGAGGTCAATCTTCAGACACAACGCCAGCTACCCTACATCCAAATTTCAGACCCACCTCTTAGACTTCTAATTGATACAGGTGCGAATCAGTCTTTCTTAAGCCCCGAAGCTGTAGAACAGTACTTCCCCAACTACCATCTTAACTACGACCCGTTCGAAGTGACAAACGTGCACGCTAGGAGTAGGAATGATTACTCTATAACACTGCCTTGTTTCCCGGAATTCAACGACCCGGACGTTATCAAGCTTTACGTGTATCGTTTCCACGAGTACTTTGACGGACTCATTGGGTTAGACTTGTTGTCTAAGTGGGAGGCTAATATCGACCTTAAAGACTCAAAATTACTAACGAAATCTGCTGTTAACCCTATTCGCATGTACAACTCTTGCAATGTTAACCTGTATGAAGATATGATACCAGCCGGCACCTCAAAATTAGTGCGTATCCCTATAAACGCCCCGGACGGCGATGTGTTAATAGAGGAACAAGTGATCTGTAATTGCATAATCCACCAATGCCTCACAACGGTCACCAATAGTCGTGGTTACCTTGAAGTCGAGAACCCGACACCGAACGACGTTATCTTTTCACTCGACCAGCCAGCGCAAGCTGAGCTCTTTAACATACAGTGTAGTAACATAGAAGATCGACTTAATACACGCGCGCAAGACGTCATCTCGCGCTTAAGAACCGACCATCTGAACGAAGAGGAAAAGGGCAATCTCGTCACCCTTTGCTCTCGATATGCGGATGTGTTTTATATCGAAGGCGAACCCCTCACCTTTACCAATAGAGTAAAACACCAGATTAGGACGACTGACGAGGTAGACCCTATTTACACCAAAAGCTACCGCTATCCATTCATACATAGACAGGAGGTTAGAGACCAAATCACCAAGATGCTGGACCAAGGCATAATAAGACCTTCGGACTCAGCATGGAGCTCACCCATCTGGATAGTTCCCAAGAAAGCCGATGCTTCAGGCAAACAGAAGTGGCGCCTGGTAGTCGACTTTCGTAAATTAAATGAGAAGACAGTCGATGACAAGTACCCCATACCTAACATCAATGACGTACTTGACAAATTAGGGAAGTGTCAGTACTTTACAACCCTTGACTTGGCAAGTGGTTTCTACCAAGTCGAGATGGACCCCTCTGATATCCCCAAAACAGCTTTCAATGTAGAACATGGCCATTTTGAGTATCTGCGAATGCCCATGGGACTCAAAAACTCTCCATCCACCTTTCAGAGAGTCATGGACAATGTCCTCAGAGGTCTCCAAAACGAAATATGTCTAGTCTACCTGGATGACATCATTGTCTTCAGTACTTCTCTCCAAGAACACATGGTCAACCTTGAAAAGGTCCTTCAGCGACTCCGAGAGTCGAATTTCAAAATTCAATTAGATAAATCGGAATTTCTTAAGCTTGAAACAGCTTACCTTGGGCACGTCATTACTAGAGACGGTATCAAACCGAACCCAGATAAAATCTCAGCAATAATGAAGTACCCAATTCCAAAAACCCCAAAGGAGATAAAGCAATTCTTAGGTCTTCTCGGATATTACCGAAAATTCATCCCTGATTTCGCTCGTATAACGAAGCCCCTCACGCAGTGTCTAAAGAAGGGTAAAAAGGTCACGTTAGACACTGAGTACATCAGCTGTTTCGAAAAGTGTAAAACACTTCTTACTAACGACCCCATTTTGCAATATCCCGACTTCAGTCGAGAATTCGTCCTTACTACGGACGCCTCTAACGTCGCTATTGGAGCAATTCTATCCCAAGGCCCAATAGGATCAGACAAGCCTGTATGCTACGCATCTCGCACTCTGAACGAGAGTGAGCTTAATTACAGTACTATTGAGAAAGAGCTACTAGCCATTGTCTGGGCTACCAAGTACTTCCGGCCATATCTATTCGGACGCAAGTTTAAGGTAGTCACCGACCATAAGCCCCTCCAGTGGATGATGAATTTAAAAGAACCAAATTCACGTCTCACTAGATGGCGACTGAGACTTAGCGAATACGACTTTACTGTGACGTACAAAAAGGGCAAAGCTAATAGCAACGCTGACGCGCTCTCACGGGTAGAGATACATAATGAGGAATCAAAGTCCATCATTGACGAACTTTGCTCTATACTCCCCAATCCTACAGAAAGTCCACCAACCGTAGCAGACTCCTCTACTGAGACCGTTCACACGAGTAACGAACACCCCATACTCGAAGTCCCAGTTTCAGATGAACCCCTTAATAAATTTCACAGGCAAATTATTTTCACCATCGTAAGCGATGTCAAACGTAAGCCGACAGTGACGAAACCGTTCGACACTCACACTCGCATAACTGTACAGTTATCAGAATCGAACTTAGAAAGCGATCTAGTTAACGCACTGAAAGAATACGTCAATCCCAAGGTCAAAACTGCCATTTTGATAAATCCACCCCTTGGAATGTACAAGGTCATCCCCATCATACAAGATAAATTCAAAAGCTCTTCCATGAACTTAACCCTCTGTAAGTCTGAACTCGAAAACGTAAAAGAATACCTTCGTCAGCAAGATATCATTCGCCTATATCACGACGGTAAAACAAACCACCGTGGAATAAACGAATGCTTAGCCCTCTCACGCAAGTACTATTGGCCAAAAATGAAAGATCAAATTACTAAATTCATTAACGAATGTACAGTCTGCGGACAGGCAAAGTATGACAGAAACCCCATTAGGCCCAAGTTCAATATAGTGCCCCCGGCAACTAAGCCCTTTGAAATTGTCCATATGGACTTATTCACAGTCCAGAGTGAGAAGTATGTAACCCTGATAGACGTCTTTACTAAGTACGGACAGGCATACCATCTGCGAGATGGAACAGCTGTCAGCATCCTTCAGGCGCTGTTACAATTCTGTACCCACCATGGAGTACCTCTAACCATCGTTACAGACAACGGAACAGAATTCACCAATCAGTTGTTCTCAGAATTTACACGTCTACATAAGATAAATCATCATAAGATCTTAGCTCACTCCCCTAACGATAACGGCAATATTGAACGCTTCCATTCGACCTTACTTGAACATCTCAGAATTCTAAAGTTACAGCATAAAAATGAACCAATTGTGAACCTTATGCCTTATGCAATTATAGGCTATAACAGCTCAATTCACAGCTTCACTAAATGTCGACCCTTTGACTTACTAACCGGTCACTTTGACCCTAGAGACCTCAGTGACGTCGATTTAAACCAACAGCTGTTACAGCAGTATACGCAAAACCATAAGGAGCAGATGAAAAAGGTCTACGATATTATAAACGAGTCCTCACTTGCTAACCGTACTGCTTTAATTAACAACAGGAATAAAGATCGTGAAACCGAGATGGAATACGAACCCCATCAGCAGGTTTTCATCAGGAACCCTTTTGCTAGTAGGCAAAAAACTACCCCACGCTATACGCAGGACAGAGTTTTAGCCGACCTGCCGATACATATTTATACATCAAAGAAACGCGGCCCTGTAGCTAAGTCAAGGCTAAAACGAGCCCCTAAGGAAGCTACCTTGTTACAGGACTCTGCTGTTAATCTTCGTCCACGTGACGCGGCCTCAAGAGATAAGACTTGAGAGTCTAGCAGATGGACCCGGACTGCTGCCTTATAAGCTAGGACCAACCAGACTGACGACCCACCATCATACTTTTCTCCAGTTTATCCAACTAGATGAAATCGAAGATAAGGTTAACTTTTTACAGACTCAGCTAGATAGCATTAGCACGCGATTCATAAATGATACCTACTTACTCTATGAGGTTCAGATACATTATCTTACTAGCAAGCTTGGCAAGGTAAAATCTCAGTTAAGATCATTAGAACCCAATCGCGCTAAAAGAGGTCTTGTAGACAGTCTCGGTTCGGTTATAAAAAGTATCACTGGTAACTTGGATTACGTTGACGCAATCAAGTTTAACAGTGCAATTCAAGCTTTACAGAAAAACCAAGATAAGGTAGTCACTCAATTTAATGAACACGTAAGCCTTAGTAAAGAATGGATGTCTCGACACACTAACGTTTTACAGCAACTCATAGATAACCAGAGTAAAATAAATGATACGCTGAATATGTTACTAGATAGCAATGTGTACAGAGAGTCTAGTCTGATTAAACACGTTAGATTTGCGCAACTGTTAGACGTAATGAGAGAAAACGTAGACGACCTTCTGTCGGAATTAATTAGGGTAGAAAATAGCTTAGCATTTATTCGTGCATCGAGCACTCATCATTCTATGATAGATATAGACGTATTAAGTTCAATGATAGATAAGTTAAAAGTTATATATAATAAGGATCAGGTTTTAAGCTTAGAGCTCCGAGAGTATTATGACGTAATCAAATCTGGATCATATTATAACGAGAAACAGTTAGTTATAGTCTTTCGGTTTCCCATAGTTTCCCTAAGTACCTATGACCTTTATAGACTATCCATAGTCCCTAATAAAAATAACCAGGCCCTTATTCCTTCACATCCTTTTATAGCAACTAACAAGGATTCATTCGTGTACATGGAGGCAGAATGCCCGAAGTTTAGTACCTGGTTTCTCTGCGAGAAGGAGATAGGACTTCAACTTCGCACCCAGCCTGACTGCGTTCAAGAACTCATCCTGCATCAAAATCTAGAGGAATCCTGTCACTTCTCAACCGTTCAACTATCTATGGAGGCCATGGAGAAACTCGACGATCAGCACTACGTACTGTCTTTCCCACAACCTACGAAAGTACAGTTAACCTGCGGAAGAGATGACTTCAGCTCAATCCAAGGAAGCTATCTTATCACTATCCCTGTCAACTGTTATCTGCGTACTACAGAGTTCACCCTAACGAACGAGAACGATGAGATAAGAGGACAACCCCTAAAACTAACGGAGATCCCGTACGACGCTGACAAGCAAGCTGATACCTCGAAGAGCATACATCTCAACTCTATCGACTTACAAGGACTACACAGCATCCAGGACCAGATCATGATGCAGCTTCCTGTCCAAACCGAAAAGGCGCTACCAGATGTCCTGTACCACACGACGATACCTCTCTACGTTATAGTAGTGATCGGCGGCGCCCTTGTAACTGCAACCCTAACTTATCACTACGGATTCTGGAGCTGCGAGAAACGCAAAGAGCCTGAGCCACCCACACCTAAGAAGCACACCTATGAAGACATCGAGAAAAGAGATGAACCCAAGGGAAGGTTCCCAGCAACATTTTCACTCAACGTGCCCAAATAGTTGCTGATCTGAGGGTGGAGGTGTTACATACGGACTCCACAGGCATAGCGCTGGCGCGGCAATTACCTCAATACGGTGAACAACAGCCAGGCGCGACACGAGGCAGCTGACGCTGCATTTCCTCCTCGGTGTATCTACCTAGTTTTACTTTCGTCATTCCGTATTCATACTTCGAATCGGCTACTAGCATAATTAGCCATAAGTACCTATTGTAATTTTTAATTAAATTTATATTAAATAATTTCGGTTTTTTTTGGAACCTCCGGCCGCAGCCTACGTAATTCACTATTCTCATAAAAATAGGTACGTACAGTCATAAAAACAAACAATATCGAATAACACAATTACGTTTCTGTTCCTATGCACCTAGCGACTGCGTTGTGTACTTTGCTCCGAACAATAACATTATTCTGGGGTACTTTGATTTGATTGATTGTCTTCCTAGTAAAGAAAGTAAACAAATAAAACAAGGGATTCTCCGCACTGGTGGGCGGCGGCAAGGATTTATTCGCGATACTTGGCCTAGCCACGGAGATCGGGGCGGTGCGAACGGCGGTGCAGCAGGCGGTTCGACAAACTGAAACAAACTCATACTACGAGGGATGTTAGATGCAAACTTTTGAATTATGGCACCAGACGCTCAAAATTATGGTATTTTAGAAAAAAATAAGGTACGGGTAGGAAAACTCTTACAGATTTAATAAATTAGGCAGGTCCTATTAAGGTATTAAAATTTCTTCGAATTTTCATAAATTGTTCAAACACTCTACTCGCTTTTTTCTTATTAGTCTGTGCTATTCGCTACTTCTAAGTTCATAAGTTCAACTTTTTGAAAATTCACCTGTGAAGTTCACTTACACTCCACAGACTACAAAAACTATCACAACTATGAACGTTCTTATCAACTTACTGCACGAAATGAATGAATGATTTTTTAGTGTTGCTAGATATCGGTTATGTGAAAAAACTCGTCAACAGCAAAAGCGAAAGATGAAAATGTGTGATGCAAAAGTGCTTGTGATCAAAAAAAAAAAGGCAAAATTATGGTACTTTCGCGTACCATAATGAATCTACCATGGTACAAGGTACGAACAACTGAATTATGGTACATGTACCATAATTATGACACGTATAACATCCCTGCCGCGGCGGCGAACGCGCCTTCCCGTGAAACCGCGCCGCGCGAATTTTCGTCCCGCCTGCCGCACCGCCGTTCGCACCGCCGATCTCCGTGGCTATGCCGTTACGCAACGTAAGCAAATGTTGCCGGACTAAAAAAACATATTTCGCAACAAAATTATTTTATATCTTTTTTTATTTTACTCTCGCTTTGAAGCAATGCATAAAAAATATTGAGGCGCGAGGCCCCTTGTACCGCGAGGCCGTAGGCGGTGGCGCACGTCGCCCACACCTTACGCTGCCTCTGCCTCCACCAACCCGGATTTGGCTCCGTCGTGGAGTATGGCCTAACCTTCCTGCGATACAGTAAGAGACCCGTGCCCCAGCAGTGGGCACATAATGGGTTGATATCGAATCAGTCTATCTCAACGGTTAACGGTCCGGGGCGGTAGATGTGACCCGCTAACGGCCAGTTCAGTTTACTAATCCGTTGAGCTATGTCGATCACTTTAGTTGTCTGGCGAATAACTTCGTTTCGCAGAGAAACCCCGAGCATAGCAAGATCATCACAAACATGTAAATACTGCCAGATCGAGGCCCTTTCTACTGATCTAGTACGTAGTGTACTGTAGCCTCCAGTGGGCACCCAAGACTTTTGGGACCATACAATAGTCAAGACAATAGCTTTCAGCAGTCAAGCCTGAAACGCTATAATTCTATGAAAGAGCTGATAAAAGCAGAGCGCTCTGAGGCGTAAGCACATCGACACATCCCATTCCGGCCCATCTTAGCCTAAGACTCTTGAGCTCCTACATTGCTCGCACCCAAATCCTGAACGATTCCCATAGTTTGTCAAATAAGTATGCGATTTGTTAGTTAGACGATTGCCTTGTTACCACATCATAAATTTACTGAATGTTGGAAATATATTGTGCAACAATTTGACAACCACCATTTATTATTACAACCATTTCTTCCATATTTTAAAATTAGTTAACCTAAGACAGGATATAACAGTGGCCGATCTTTGGAGAGCGACACAGAACCAATAAAATGTACTAAAAGTATATTTTATGCACCCGTGCCTTAAGTTTACTAAAAGTGTACCCAATGCACCTGGGTTAATTCCTCCAGATGAATTAAGTTTACAAAGCGTTAGAATCGCTCAGGATTGCGGTCCGGGGGCGAGTCTCCTAGATACATAGTTGTTCAATAGCATAATATTAGTTGGGTAATGGTCGTTCATTGACACTATTGGTAGTCTACTAACCAATCGCATTCCAATGGTATAACCCGTTAACATAATTAACGCGCCGCGCGATATGTAGTTAGTTATATTGTTATAATTTTCCTGTTTATGTACAATAAGAGTGTCGTTCATCTATCTGGATAAAATAAGTAGGTACTAGGTACTTCAGTTGGATAACGATAAAGGTTTTAGAAAAATATGTGTGACAAACTGTGGGTTTTAGAAAAACTGGTTTTACACACTTAAAAAAAAAATATGTGTGGAAAACCATTTTTTTTCTTGCCGACCGCAGTTAGTAGTGTCATAAGCACTCGTTTTAAACGAGTATGGTGTCATTCGAAACTTCCAGTAGCTACAAATGCTCAGGTATTTTTCCTCTCCAGTACTATTGCAAAAACTGCCCCGTATATTTTTTATTGCATCAATCGCTTATAAACGTCTTTATGAGACCAATGGAGTTTACTTACTACTAGAAAACTGAAACTGAAACACAAAATTTGTTAGTCCGCCACATTGCTTTTTATCCTTGTCGTCACGTGATGAGTCCTACAATAATGCAGATGCTGATATCGTCCATTTTAAATGGCATTGATTAATCAAAATTAGTCATACTCGTATTTATACGTTTAGGTTACAAGAAAATATTATTGCACACTGATATTTTAGCCTTCATATAGGACATAGTTTATGAGGAGAAATTGCAAAAATTTTTACGTTATCTCTTATGTACATCCGTGGTTATCACATAAAAACAAGTTTTCAAATGCAGTTGCAATAGTCTTCTAGTCTTCCCCTTTACCACAGACTATTGTTTGAAAGAGAAACCCGAGAAACCTGTCAACTAAAAAGAAAATGGACGCAAGGTCCATTGCAATATAAAATTAGCCTATAGCCTATATCCACCCTGAAGCTCCATTTTAAATACTGGTGAAAGAATGTTATAAATCGGATAAATCGGATACTTTCGGAGATTACCCCCTACATACAAACTTAGAAACATAAACTTACAAACTTTTCCTCTTTATAACATAGTGTAAATGTTGATAAAACTAGGAATTTAGGTAGAAAATTGAGGCCAAATCTCTGTCGCCGCCCGTAAGGGACCTAGAAGCTGCCAGCGCTACCTTGCCGAATAGCGAGGCTCGGCCTCTGCCCGAAATAGTCCTCAGCCTAGTATGATGGCACGAGTCACGCGTTTTGTGGCGATACAATGTCAGAATTGTGCTGCATGGATACTACGATGGCATGAGTCACGGGTTTATAGGGCTAAAATGCCAGAATTTGACAATTCTAGGTACTGGAAAGTCGCGAATTTTGACTTTTGAAACGGGTGACTAACGTCTACGTACTAGCCGGCATGGAAAGTCACGACGTCGTCGTCGGACATTTAAAATGCGCGACAAAGATCGCCGTCGTACCTACTACATTTGTAGCCCTTGGGTCACCCGACGCGCGACGAAATTGGCCCCTACGGACCTAAGCTACATACAGACTGAAAAAGACTTCACACCGAAAGAGCAAATATATAATAGCTTTGCCCTAGGGTATATTCGCTAGTAATAATAATATACACGTAAATAATATACCCGTATATAAATATTAATATACGGGTATT
The DNA here is from genome assembly GCA_934045075.1 of Yponomeuta sedellus. NCBI lineage: Eukaryota > Metazoa > Arthropoda > Insecta > Lepidoptera > Yponomeutidae > Yponomeuta > Yponomeuta sedellus. The sequence goes on along the minus strand of OW203724.1, from coordinate 4,436,805 downwards.
ACCTATTCACTTCATAAGTACAATGTTATATGGCAACTAGCTGACCACGCGAATTGCCATATTAGGTATTTCATTAGCCTACACATATTCTCAGACCTACAAATTATACAAAAAAAATCATATTAATCAGTGAAGCCGTTTCGGAGTAGTCAGATAATAAAACTGTGACACGAGATTTTTATTTATTAATTTGCACCCAGCGTGTCTTCCATTGCAACGTTAAGGCTGTTGTTACGTGAAGCATCGTGTCTCACTTGCACAATTTCACATTTAAATTTATTATCATGGTCAGCCCACTGCTAGGTAGAGGCCTTTTCCCCAAATGCCATCTCCCACGGTCTCTTGCTCGTTCGTCTGACCGTCCATTTTATAACCTATTATTAAGCCGGCGCCAGACAGACGAACAAGTTCTTTATTAAAGTCACATAAAATGTCCGTGCCACACAATGTGCACACTTATGTGATCACTTGTTTGAACTTCTGTCTGGCGCCGGCATAATAAAATTAGTCAACTTTTGATAAATACTGTCTGCGATTGGTTTGATACATATTTAAATTACGGTCATGTTAATTTTTTTTTGTATCTCTATACGTAGTTTTTAATAAAGAAATGTGGGTTCCATAACCATTGATAACTATCAAGGAATCAAATATTCTCAATTAAAAATCTAGCACATAATAATATGCCTCGGACCACATTCGTCTAAAGTGTACCTTGTAAAGTGTATCTTGTTACAATCACAGAAAAAAAAATAACTGTGCGAACGAGACACCACGCCTCAGTTAAGAACAGCCTTAAGGGGATCCAGGGGACTAACTAGCGCCACCAATGAAAATCTGTATTATTTTTCAATCATGTTAACAGTGATTTTTAGAACCAACTACAAAGAACCTATCATCACGAACCTGGGTCTATATTACAGTTACAGAAAACGTCCCTTTTTGATGAACGCTATCCACCTCTATAGTCCTAAGTACACGGCCATTGATCGTAAAAATACTATTAACACGATTGAGAGATTGACATACACTTTAATGTACAAATTATTCTTATTATTACGTTTATTACACATAACATAAGTAAACATTGCAATGGCAATGCAGCGGACTTAATTCTACAAGCATTTTCAACCAGTCAACAGCAGGGGGTTGACTCGAATAAAAAATCGAACTGTAAAAAAAGATATGTTTTTTTTTCGCCGATGGCGCTTGCTTCACTCCCTGGAGCCCCTTAGAGGGGGCCGAAGGGGGCTAGAGCGCGGTGACGAAGACGGCGGGGTCGGGCGGCGCGGGCTGCGTGCCGCGGCGCCAGCGCTCGGCCGCTGCGCGCGCGCAGAAGTCTGGCAGCAGCACCAGCACGCACGCCAGCACGTTGCTCAGCCAGAAGTACGGCGCCGCCAGCAGCCGCGTGT
>OW203724.1:4225309-4435193 GCA_934045075.1 Yponomeuta sedellus | reverse complement strand
ATATTTTTATAGGACACCGTTTTTATTACTTTTCGTCCTGATATTGTTTGTTTATGCCACATTTATGCCAAGGATGTTTTTATGCTTACACCTACGTGATGTAACTTAAGCATAAACAAATAAAAGTTTATTTTTATTTTTAGGCGTAATTTTTTTTTAAACTAGAAAACTTTATAGATAGCATTTATGCCAATAACGGCAATTTTTTGGCCGTCCTAAAAATCACTACCTATTGACACGATTACTACAAGTTTGGGCGGGTACCGGATGGGCAGTTTCATACGCGGAGGTATTTGAATACCTCAGACACTCAAGTTTTCTCACGAAATTTTCCTTCACCGCTAGCAAAACCACTTATTGCTACCACAACTTCACAAATTAATTCCCACAATATAACATGCCAGGATCCGAACACACATCTCCCAAATATGAGGCCGGCAATCTACCGCAGCCCTACCACCGCTCGTTACTTATCTTACCTACCTACTTTAAACTTCCATACAACACATTCAATTGTTCTGGGGCATTATTATGTAAGTATGCAATGAGTTCAGTGTTGTTGACTTTTACTTTTTTTAAGCCACTCCGGCTGTCAAATGCATACATTTTTTGACGCTTTGGAGTTGTCTAAATGCTTCACTCGATAGAGAATGCTACGTAATAGAAGGGCTGGTCCCAAGCTAGGATACCCTGTGCTATGGTAACCAGGCGAAGACATCGCAAGAAATACACGCAGGCTGATGTCCTGTGTTCAAATTAACAGCGGCCACCAGTGGGAATCGAACCCATGGTAATCAGACGTGATACTGCTAGGCCAACTAGGCAGTCCACTAATATTTTAATATCATCATCATCATTTGACGCCAACTGGAGGACATAGACCTCCCTTATGGTTTTCCAAGCTGCCCGGTCTTGTGTCGCATCGAGCGACTCCCCCACCGTAACCAGTTCGTCAGACCATCTGGCGGGGGCCCGCCCACGCTACGTCGTCCGGTCCGTGGTCGCTAGGTCACAACTTTTCCGCCTTAACGGCCATCATATTTTAGTATAGTCCGACTTGCATCATTTCTTAAACATCACTTAAACTACTATTTTTATTTTTAATGCACTAACCCGTGCTGCCTCTGGCACGGATAGCCAGAGGTCGCGGGTTCGAATCCCGGCATGGGTGGAATTTTCAGCCTCTAAATAGGTTTTTAAATCACTTAAACTGCCATTTAATTTGGCTTTGTATGAAGATTTTTAGTTAAACGCTACTTAAGACCCATTTAAGAATGTGGTGCAAGTCAGCCTAGGATACATACACGTTGATAAGCGCGTAGACGGTGTTTAAGAAGACGTAACTAAGCACGGAGAACGCTATGGAGGCGCCGAACACAAGCGTCTGGTAGCGCGCGTGTAGGCACAGCTTCAGGTTCACCACTAACACCAGGTAGTGGAACAGCACCGCCCCGTAGCACCTGCCGCCATGCGTTATATTATGAACGCGCCAGTGGGTAAAGTACAGTCGACGGCTAGGGCCTGTATCAGAGAGCTACAATGTACGGTTTACTTTAGGCCAATTCGATGTACAAAGTCGAGTAACCCACTGACTCACAAGTAGACTCTGCTATGCAGTGTACCTCAAGTTGTCGTAACAAAACTAAAAAAAATTCTGTTTTGAAAGCGGCCCAGGTCAACCTTTACAATTTTGTTCAAAGTCGTCCTTAAGGTGGCACGTCGAGAAACAGTTTTTATACAAACATTTTCTCTAAAAGTATTGGTAAAGTTTCACTCGTTGCGATCCACATGTCGTTTGTAAACAAAAACCAAACTATGCCAATTGCTCCCTGAGGGTGACTCTCACAAGTCTCTCAATGTTTTTCGATATCAACACTTGTATGTCCCCACTGCTGGGGCACGGGTCTCTTTCTGCATCGCAGGAAGGCTAGGCCATACTCCCACCACAGGGGCCAAGTCCGGGCGGTCTCAATGTTACTTACCTACCAAAAATTAAGTAGGTATCTACCGTTAGAAGCGTTTATGCATTGTATAACTGGCCAGAGGCTGTGAGACGATGCTTTGTTAGTGTTTTCACGTGCACTCTTACCACAAGTCAATCGTGTTACCATCGCCGTTGACGACCAGATGTCGGAAGGCAAGTAGTGTGAACAAGTAGATGACGATGGAGTGGTAGGTGGCGGTGGCGCACCACGCGCCGAACAGACGCCACGACATCAGCGCGTTGCGTGTGTTTATGCGGTAGTAGGCCGGGTTCCTGCAGCAAATAGTTTTCATTACTGTGTGCCTTGTGCCCGAAGACGAAAAGTATATAGGGAAGAGCGGGTGATCGTGCTCTTCCACTATAAAAGGGAAATTTCCCGCCAGGCAGATCGTACGCCTGGGGACGGCCCCGGTCCAACTATTGTTAGTTGAACGTTATATTTATGGTATGTCATTAAAACACATTGATTGCGCGATGCAGGAATGTTGGAGTTTGTAGTGCGCGCGCAGAGTTGACATGTGCTCGCCACAAGTACCTGTTCTACGTGTCAAGCCAGCGCAAAATATAGCTTCACTTGTTTGACTACATGTTTGATTGCTTGATAGCGTGGCACGGGACATTGAATATGTGTTCAAACTTTGAACACATATGAGCACTTTGCTATGCGGTATCGGTTTTAGCGTTCAAAGTTGTTTGTTGAAATGTTTACGTAGCCTGCCACACTTGCAAAGTTCAGTGACTCGAGCGTTGCTGCGCGGAAAGGTCGTCCGTGTTAGGAAGATTTATTTATCTTTGCCTGGGCGTACTTAAGTACTTTTTCAAGTACTTACGCCCACGCACTCGTTTATCCGGTCTATACATACATACATACATACATACATACATACATACATACATACATACATACATACATACATACATACATACATACATACATACATACATACATACATACATACATACATACATACATACATACATACATACATACATACATACATACATACATACATACATACATACATACATACATACATACATAACCTCACGCCTGTATCCTAGAGGGGTAGGCAGAGACCAGGGACTGCCACTTACCACGATCCTGACAGATCACCTTCGCTTCATCAACGTTCATAACTTTCATAAGTCGTTGCGTGCACGCACGCCGGTTCCGGTGATCCAGTCCACTATTCACTAAAACCATAGACTCTTGGTATATGCTAAAACTATTATGTTTTAATGGACTAGAACAACGAGTGCGACCCTAAATTAGTTGACTTGCTATAAGGGGAGCCATATATGGGATCCAAACGGGTTCACACAGCTGGTTCCCCCATTTTACATAATACATCTTCAGGGATTTTATTGTAGAAGCGTATACAATGCCCCATGAAGGATGTATTAACTTTTGCCAGCCTAAACCTTGGGATCAAAAGTTTATGTTTATTTCTAGTATTTACATTATGTTGGCTACCTGCAGTTTTAAAGTTGCTAATATTTTTCCTGACATACATAATATTTTCATAGATATACTGACTGGCAACTGTCAGGATGTTTGTTTCTTTAAAGAATTCTCTTAACGAGTCTCTACTGCCTAGCTTATAGATGAATCTGATCGCTCTTTTCTGCAAGACGAAGATGGTCTCAATGTCCGCTGCCCGTCCCCACAATAGTATGCCGTAGGACATGATACTATGTGTTGTATATCCCGACACGCCACCTAACGGTAATTAAAGACAGTTCGTTGATAGCCATCGCGTTTGATGCACGTTCCACCGTGCCCTCCCTCGACCGGTCCTAATACTAAACAACTGGCGGCGAATCGGATCCACAAAAAAAATGTCGACCAGCACTTCATTCGGCGTTTTATCGACATTTGACCACCTACACCAGGATTGGGACAGCTACAAAGACTATTGCAATGGTTCATTGCAAATGATATAAGTGACGAGTCGGACAAAGCCGGTGTGAAGCGCAAAGCGATTCTACTCAGCGCGCTCAGTGAAACTACCTTCAAACTCGCTAGTGATTTAGCGTTGCCCAATAAGCTGCAAGATATCGAATTACAAGCTATTCTGAAGCTACTCGATGGCCATTTCACCCCCATGCGTTTCGGCTTTGCCGAAAGGTACCATTTTCACACCGGCGGTACAACGCGAGGGTGAAGGACATGCACAGTGGGCAGCCAGAATCAGAGGACTCGCAGCACACTGCAACTTCAAAAACCTTGAAGATGCACTTCTCGACAGATTTGTGATGGGCATGGTAGCAGGCCATGAACGCGACAAACTATTTGCTCAGAAAATCCACGAGCTCACACTAGCGAAAGCCGTGGAGCTGGCAGAGAGCGTGCGCTGCGCACGCCAGGCAGCAGGGGCGGCGTCAGGCGCGGCCACTGCGGCAACTGCCGCCAGGGACGGAGCTGTCTTCAACATCGTCGAGAAAAGCAATAAGTGTAGTGTGTGTGGTTCAAACAGCCGTAAGGCGGGAAAGTGTCGCTTCAAATCATAAAAATGTAAAAAGTGTGGCCAAAAAGGTCATTTGCAGAGAATGTGTTCTTGTAATAAAATTCTTTACGTTGAGCAAGGTGATGTGGAGGAAGAGGATGACGGTAAATCATTTTTCAATATTAGATGTGTAGAAAGTAAGCCTATGTCGGAGTCCGTGTCAATATGCGGTCAAGTATTAGTATTCGAGATTGACAGTGGTTCTGCTGTGAGTGTCATTTCTGAGCAAACGTATAATAAAAAATTCCACGACGTGCCATTGTCAACCACTAATAAAACGCTAAAGAGCTATAATGGCTCTAGGATCTTGACCAAAGGTTGCGTCCATCTACCGATTTCTTATTTAGGTAGTACACACACACTAAAAATTTACGTGGTTTGTGATGGTGGACCGCCATTACTTGGCCGGGACTTTATCCAAGCATTTAACTTGGAGCTGACTCAGTCTGTTAATTATTGTTCAGAAGTAGACGAAAGTCTAAAAAACCAAATTGTCGATTCTTTCCCCAAACTTTTTTCCGGTGACTTGGGATGCTTTAACAAATACGAGGTAAAGCTGCATCTGAAACCAGATGCGAAACCTATATTTTTTAAAGCCCGACCTGTTGCGTTTGCTTTGAAGGAAAAAAATGACAAGGAAATAAATCGCCTTCTGGACCTCGGTGTCCTTAGGCCCGTAGAGCATTCTGAGTACGCCTCACCGGTAGTCCCAGCTTTGAGAAAAGATGGTGGTGTTCGTTTATGCGCCGATTATTCAGTTACATTGAATAAACAACTCGTAATCGAAAAATACCCACTGCCTACCGTCGATGAACTATTTTCTAAGTTACACGGCGGCAAACAATTCACTAAATTAGACCTCTCGATGGCTTATAATCAATTCTTGCTGTCTGAAGATTCACAACACCTAACTTGTATCAACACGCATCGAGGCCTGTTTAAATACACAAGAATGGTATTTGGCCTGTCCAGCGCAGCAGCGATATTCCAGCGTGCCATGGAGTGTCTGCTGGCTGGCATGGATGGCGTGTTGTGCTTCCAGGATGATATCCTAATCACTGGGGCTGACAAGTCTCAGCACAAGGAAAGGTTAACGTCAGTTTTACAAAAATTACAAGACGCGGGGCTTACAGTTCAGATGCATAAATGCGAATTTTTCAAAAACCAAATAAGTTATCTGGGTTATGTCATTGACAAATACGGTCTGCGAAAATCCCCAGATAAGGTCAGAGCAATGTTAGAAGCGCCAGAACCAACAAATGTTCAACAGTTACAGTCGTTCCTCGGCCTTGTGAATTACTATCGCAGTTTTGTTCCCAACGCTTCATCAATATTGAGCCCATTGTATGATTTACTTCACAAAAATACTAAATGGGAGTGGACTTGTGCTCATAATGACGCATTTAATAAGATAAAAACAATGTTAGTATCTGAACAGGTTCTGGCACACTTCGATGTCACTGCTAAGTTAATTTTAACCGTGGACGCCTCCCCATCTGGATTAGGTGCAATTTTGTCGCAAGTATGTAGTGACGGTTGCGAAAGACCTATTTCATTTGCGTCTAGAACGTTGTCGCCTGCGGAGAAAAAATATTCGCAAATACAAAAAGAAGCTACAGCCATTATATTCGGTGTTAGGCGTTACCACCAATACTTATATGGCAAAGCCGAGCCTTTTTGTTTGCGCACGGACCACAAGCCGCTGCTTGCGATATTTGGTCCGCATCGCGGCATACCGGAGGTATCGGCGAACCGGTTACAGCGCTACGCAATTTTCTTATCAGCTTACAATTATGTAATCGAGTACGTGCGTAGCGCAGACAATAGCGCCGACTACCTATCGCGTACATGCGCACCGGTCAGCGGGAGTACGGCGGGGGCATGCGGTGAGGTGCGGGAGGAGTGCGAAATCGAGGACCGCGCCGCGTATATTAATTTTGTTGTCGACGGCAGCCTGCCAGTCACATTGAATCTACTGCGCAATGAGATAGCTCGTGATTCACTGCTACAAAAAGTCATACACTTTGTTCAGAATGGTTGGCCGGACAAAATGTCTGACCCAGCCATTAAAGCGTATCACAGTTGTAGGTCACAGTTAGCCTACGAAAATGGGTGTCTCATGCGTGGCCATAAGGTCGTAATTCCTACAGTATTGCAAGAAAAAAATTGCGAGGAATTGCATAGTTCTCATTTCGGTATAGTTAAAATGAAGGCGGAGGCTAGGTCACGTTTTTGGTTCCCGGGCATAGACGCAGCTCTCGAGAAGTTAACAGCGGAATGCATTGTTTGCGCGCAACTGCGGCCCTCCCCGCGTCGCGCGCCCCTAGCGCCCTGACCATACCCGCCGCACCCCTTCTATAGGATTCATTTGGATTTTCTAGGCCCTTTCAAGGACCAAATGTATCTGATTGTAGCTGATGCATACAGCAAATGGGTTGAATGCTTTACAATGTCATCTACTTACAACACCAAAGCAGTAATTAGTAAACTGTATGATTTGATGTCACGATTGGGAATACCACACACAATAGTTACTGATAACGGCACGTCGTTCACTTCTCACGAATTTGCGCAGTTCTGCACAGTTAACGTTATAAGACACGTATTATCACCGGCCTATCACCCGGCAAGTAACGGGCAGGCTGAAAGCTTCGTGAAGATAGTGAAGAAGGGTTTAAAAACAATAGTACTCTCGAGTCCAAATAATAAAATTACTCAAGAAAAAATTGCGAAGTTTTTGTTTGACTACAGAAACTCTAGGAACGGCACCACAGAAAAATCACCTGCAGAAATCTTGTATGGACGGACTTTACGAACTAGGTTAGACTTATTAAAACCCAATGACAATAATGAGTCATCCCCTGCGACCACAGACCTTGCTCATACCGTAGAAAAACATCAGTCTTCACAGGTTAAACAATATCATGGCACAACACGAAAAGAGATTAAAATAAACGACAATGTTTGGATAAAAAAATACACCACTAACGAAAAATTTGTATGGATTAAGGGCATAGTTGTAAGTAAAACAGGGAATGTCATGTACACAATTCACATCCCGCACCTAAACTGCGAAGTGACCAGGCATGTGAATCAGATAAGACCGGACGCGGTGTCTTCACAAAACCTTCAGAAACGTACATATGATCACTGGAGTCCAGAATTGATACCTGACCTTCCTGACTCAATCACCAGTAATGACTCCGCAGTACTTACACCTGAAGCCCCAAAAGCAGTGAACTGCACTGTCAGAATAGTCGCGGAGGGAGACTGCAACGCACCAGAGCAGATCCAGCCCGCAGCTGAACCAACATCACAAGCTGTGCTGTCGACAGCACCGCAACCTACACCTGGACCGGCGCCACAGCCCGTGCCCTAGCCGGCGACGCCCCCGTGCGCCCTCTCGCCGCAACCAGTGGAGGAAGAGACCGGGCAGAGTTTCTCTACGCCAATAATGACGAGGGGCACAGAATCAGAAAGCTCGAACGATGATAATGAGCCCCAGTGTACGAGGTTACGTGACATCCCCAGAGTTGATTATAGAAAGTTTTTTCTTTTTTGAGAGTTCCTTTTTTTTTTTGATTAAGTTTTAGTTAATAGTTGATTGTTTGTTATTTCGATGCTAAAAGGGGAGAGTTGTTGTATATCCCGACACGCCACCTAACGGTAATTAAAGACAGTTCGTTGATAGCCATCGCGTTTGATGCACGTTCCACCGTGCCCTCTAAACACTAATTACTAAACACTATGGAAGTAACTAAAATAAACAAGCCTGGCAGTTGCGACGTCAGTTAGTTCCCTAATTCTTTTAACAGCATATGCTGCAGAGCTAAGCCTATTTGCCAATTTTTCTATATGAGGACCCCATTGAAGCTTTGCATCAAGTGTGATACCTAAAAATACAGTCTCTTCGACAAGGTCTAGTTTGTCCCTTCCCAATATAATTTTGCTGTCAACTACTTTGACATTTGGTAGAGTGAACTTTATACTTTTTGTCTTTTTTGAATTTAACAATAAGTTATTAGACGTAAACCAGTTTAGTACCTGAGAGAGAGCAGCATTAGTATTGTCAAGGTCATCTTCTTGTCTCTTAATTTTGAAAATAAGTGACGTGTCATCTGCAAATAATACTATCTCTGACATATTTTGAACCATGAACGGCAAATCATTTACATATACGAGGAAGAGGAACGGCCCCAAAATCGATCCCTGTGGTACTCCTATCCTGACCTCTGACCCTGAAGATTTAGTTCTATTTATATCAGCTCTTAGAATTCTTCCTTCTAAATATGATGTCATAAGTTTTAGGCTATTCCCGTTTATACCATAGTGCTTTAATTTTAAAAGAAGTGTTTTATGGTCAACGCAATCAAATGCTTTTGACAATTCACAGAATACGCCTATAGCATCCTTGCGATCTTCCCATGCACTAAATATATGTTTAACTAACATGACGCCGGCGTCCGTTGTAGAGCACCCTTGCGTAAAGCCGAATTGCTGACCATGGAGAAGTTGGAAGTCATTGAAGTGTGTAAGCAGTTGACCTAGAACTATCTTCTCGAATATTTTACTCAAAAGAATCGGTGCATTAACATTCGATAAAATTAACCGTTTAAAAAGCATCGCAGTAAAGTTTTCGATGTAACAAGGCATCGCACCAACAAGCAGTCGGTGTATAAACATTCGATTTAATAAGGCGTCGAACGATTGATCGTTCGAAGTATCATTCGCTGGTGAACCGTATTTCGAACAAAGAATTTTCGGAATGAACTCCCAAAAAACAGAGAGCATAAAGAGTAGAGCGGCCCGTGCCAGCGCTACTCCGTCACGGTCAGCGCGAGGCTTGGCACGGGGCGATGCTGCTGAGACTTACCGCAGCAGCAGCGGCGCGGGCCAGCGCTGCTCCGTCACGGTCAGCGCGAGGCTTGGCACGGGGCGATGCTGCTGAGACTTACCGCAGCAGCAGCGGCGCGGGCCAGCGCTGCTCCGTCACGGTCAGCGCGAGGCTTGGCACGGGGCGATGCTGCTGAGACTTACCGCAGCAGCAGCGGCGCGGGCCAGCGCTGCTCCGTCACGGCCAGCACGAGGCACGGCACGGATGAGAACAGGAGGTTGAACAGCGTCAGATACATCGAGTCGAAGATCGACTGCGTTGAGAATCCGCTGTGGTACTGGTACATCAACTGCCAAAACATATATTGTATTAAATCTATCGTCGAGTTAGCACCTATAACACAAGTCATTCAGTTGTACTTAGTTTAGGGCTAACGAGATCTGTGTAATACCTATGTCCATGAATATTTATTTTTTATTATTATTATTAAAACACCCCAACTTCACGACGTGATACGTAATGTAATAAACTAATTAATCAAAAGCTAATAGGCTATTTGACAGGTTTCTGAAAACCAACTCAGATTTTTCGTTGGTATTTAAGTGCTCAGAAAGTGATAATATTTAAATCTTTCGTGTTTTTTTTAAAAAGCAAAGAAAATTTCACTTTTATGATAAGCCGCCAAAACGCTATCTTGGGCAACATGGCGTCGTCGGCGTCGTACAGCAATTGTTGATGTCACTGATCAGTAAACTAACAAACGTCAAGTCAACTCTTGGGTTCTTGGATCGCTATATTCGTTCAGTAGTTCTGTGACATCATTATAGATTCGACCGATACTGGCCGTTTTCGAGAAAATTGCTACAGATACAAGGTTAGCAAGTTTTATCCTGTTCCTTTGCATAAATGTTCCATTTTTTTAAGTAAGCAAGCCCTAATACGGGTTTTAAACACAATACTTGATACAAATATATATTAAAACTAATACTATATTTTAAAACTGTCATATATTCTTTATTGTACACTAATACTAGCACATAATATGAAATATGTAAATACAGTACAATCGGTGGCTTTATTGCTAAAAGCCATTTCTTCTAGACAACCTTATGATGGAAATTTGCTGAAGGAAATGAGACACTGATTGAGTAAGAGTTTTTTCAATGTCGATTCCAAAGCAAATGTTACGACTTAAAAAAAATTAAATGTAAATCAACAACCCGACTGCTAAGTACCTACTGTTGACTATTGTTAGTGGTACCTTCCTAAAAACACTGCGTCAACATGAAAATGGCAGTCGTTAAACCATAGGTGGCTTGACAACTTCTGACAGTAAGGCCCGCCTCTGTCTTACAATCCTCCACCAACCCGAACTTGGCCCCCGCGGTCTAACCTTCCTGCGATGCGAAGAGACCCGTGCCCCAGTAATGGGGACATACAAGGGTTGATATCGATCATAGGTACCTTAGATAACCCATCCGTGTAGTCAGAGTAAGTAGTAGTAAGAATTGTAAAATTTTTGGTTGTCGGTACGTTTTGTTTCTTACAGGTGCAAAGAAAAATGACACTTACCATTAAATTGCCGAAAACTAAGTTTTTGTAAAAGAAGTAGTGTATGAGTGTGGCTAATCTTTGGTAGTACCAATGGCCCATGACTAGAAGCACTTTCTTCACCATTGAGAACTTCGTGAACGCAAAATCTGCTGACCTGAAACAGACCACAAAAGAAAAAAAATCTCATTTATAAGTATAAGCACGAGACAAAAAACTTTACATAGTGTTTTATAGTAAGGTTTTACAAATAAGACAACTGTTGTTTGTGGATAGATAGATCTCTCTACTAGACATGTAGGTAAGTTAAGGCGCTTTGATATGAATACATTTCAACATGTTCTGATTATTTCGATCAAAACATATTAAGGCTGGGCGCATGGTGAGACGCAGCACAGCGCAGCACAGTTCAGTACAGGGCAGGGAAGTTGAGGCAGACATAGACCCCCACCGCATGCTGCGACGCAGCTATTCCCTTCCTAGCTCGCGCAAGGAATAGACGTTTGACGAAAACATGAGTTCAGAGTCTGATTATGAAATGGTTTCCTCATGATGTTTTCCTTCACCGTTAGCATGTGGTATAGCGACTACAAATTCGCAAATGTACGTAACTTTGAAATTATACAAAGTCATTGGTACATGCCCGTACTCGGGATCGAACCTGGGACTCTCGCTTGCCAGTCCATGGTTCTACCCACTGAGCAAATTATAAATCAGGTAAAATCCGAACACATTTCCGTACGCAATTTCTATCCGTACGGAAAGATGAAACTCGGTACGCGTACGGATAAATCCTCACATATGGCAACGCTGCGCAGAAATCTGTGCCGGCACTACAACGACACGCAGAGCAGGGCAGACACATGTCTGCGTCGCACGTGCCTGCGCCGCAGCGTACGTAGCTCAATGACGTACCATGCTTTACAAAATCTGTGCCGCCCTGCGCCGCGCTGTGCAGCGGCGCCTGCGTCTCAGTATGCGCCCAGCCTAATGGTCTCTCCAATGAGATTATTCCCTTGTGCAACTACTCCAAGCCCACGACGAAGAGAACGCACCTGGCGGCCTGGTGACCCTCCTTGCCGAAGATGCCAAAGCCGACGTGGGCTTCCTGTATCATGGAGATGTCATTGGCACCGTCGCCGATGGCCGCCGTGATCGGCCGCCACTTGCTGTGCTTTATCAGGCTCACTATCTGCAACACGGGGACCCGACTCAAAACAGGTGTCGGTGCTTCTCGTAACCTCTCATACATAATCGTTAATCGCCTTCAAACCTATTGCAGATAAGTAAACAAGTGTCTGGAGGCAACCAGAGTGTCAATCGTCCTGAAAGCGTAGCTACGAGGGCAACGAAATATAAGATGAAAGATCTAATTAAGAACAAGCAACTCTCAAGGTCTTCCCTTGATTTATTTTCTTTCCCCACGAATAAGTAAAAAAAAAAGTATTGACATAATTTTCATACATAAGCTGTCAAACCGCCATTTTTATTCCTCAGATAAAAGTTATCTGACTATTGAAAAATCAGCCCTAAGTACCTATATTTTTCTATGACGGGATAGTGTAAGATAAGATAAGAATATTCTTTATTGTACACCAGAGAACATTATAAAACATGTAATAGTACATTATGATATTTATGATATAAGTGCGGTAAGTTGAAAATTACAGCCGAGGCGATATTACTAGCCCGAGCCATCGGCGAGGGCTATAAGGAAGCAGAGGCTGTAATTTTCAAAGCGCACGTATGTCATACGACGTTTTATAACATACTTACGAGGAAATTAATAAAACTCTGACTTTGTTATCATCACTAAGTACTTGACGACATTTTCAAATAAAAACAATACATCGAAAAGAAAAAGCGCGCGGATTTATTTTTACTTGTCCACAAATAAGCGATGCGCGCGCATCAACTTTTTTTTTAGGCAAGGTACAAAAACATCCAGTATTAAGTACTAATAAAGTAAATTAATATTTTTGTGTTTTTGTTACAGATAAATGGTTGTAATTTATTGTCAAAATTAATTAAATTAAAGAATTAAATGTTTATTTGTTATATTTTATTTCTCAAAGTTAATTTTATTCATAAAATATTGACCACTTTCTTGACATAAAACCTCTTTGCTAAGATTTTTAAAAGTATCGTTAATTTTTAGACGGAGTATCTTAAAACTTTATTTAAAAAAAAACACGTGCCTTTTACATTACATTATCGCACAAGTACGTAATGAATGAGATACATTACGATATTGAAATTGGTGTAATTACAACCACTTTACGAGCAAATATGTTATAAAGATACAAAGTACAATTGGAGGCCTTATAGCTAAAAGCATTTTCTTCCAGACAACCTTATGAGGGAAAGTTGCTGAAGGAAATATGAGACTGGTAGTCGGTAATGTAGATGATTGTATGGGTCAAGATAGTTGTTGGATGATGGTCAAGATGCCTAACTTCATCTAAAAAACAATGTCTCAGGCACTAGAGCGTCCGGTCAGTCACCCATCTAGTGTGAGTGAAGTTGCTTCGGGACGCTGTATATCATCATTACCAGCCAGTGACGGTCCACTATTGAACATGTATACGCCTCTCCGAAGACGCCACTGAGCCCTTTCGTGCAATATATATATATAAGTTATCTCATTACGTATATGCAAATAACAAAGTCAAACGTTTCATAGACGGCTTGAGTACCCGTGCATCAAAATTTCCAACACGCACAGTACCTTGGCCTTCTGTATGGGCGAGAGCCGGCAGCAGAGCACGGCGTTGCAGCGCATGGCGAGGTCGACGAACCGCGGCGCCAGCGGCGAGTCCAGCACGTAGGCGACGGTGTCGCCGTCGGCGACCAGCGCCAGGTCGCCGACGGCCGCCGCCTCGGCCGCCGCCAGCGCCGCCGCCGCCGCCGCCGCGTCGCCCGCGCCCACCAGCTGCACGCGCTTGTCGCTCGCCGACAGGTGCGCGCACGACTGCGCCACGTTGATCGCTGTCTCCACCTGGCAGTACGACGGCGTGAGCCCGAGTTTTGTCAGCGCTAAAACGACAGAATTTGACAGTAAATACAGTCAGAGTATCGTATAGAAGCGCTCGTGGCCTAGGCGAACCGAGTGATTGCAATCAATCACACAAAAAGAAGTGTTTTTTTTTTAATTGCTTACCGCCCTAGGGCTTTTCTAGCTAAATTATTACCCTAGGGCGCTAATTAGTCACCTACAAGCCCCATTTGGAGGTAATAAGAACCTACTTACCGAACATGAGAGATGTAAAGATTTATTACTAAACTATGGTAGGTAAAAGAATACTATCTCGCTAGTGTTATGTGAAACTTTTGCTAATATTTATACTGTTAGTACTGTTCAGCTATTGTTGGTATTTTATTTATGTCCTGTCCATATATTGTTATGCCTATAAATGTAGGTATTTCTATAAAATATATATTTTTTTATATCACTTTCTATTTATTATTTGTATGTATCTATTTAGGGTTGGTATAATTATTATTACACTATTTTTATTTTTAATGCACTAACCCTCAATTGCTCAATTGGTAGAGCGCTGGTACGGATAGCCAGAGGTTGCGGGTTCGAATCCCGGCATGGGTGAAATTTTTAGCCTCTAAATAGGTTTTTAAATAATTATTATTAATTATTCTTTTAATTAAGCATGTTTTATTCATATGTATCTGAAATATTTTAATTTATTTGTACATCTACTTCCTTCTCCAATATATTGCTCCAGTCTATCCAAAGGTTGTCCGGAAGAGATCACTTTTAGTGATAAGGGCGCCGTCTGTACTCTCAGGTTAAGAAATAATAATAAATAATAATAATAATAAATAAATATTCATGGACATATTACACAGATCTCGTTAGCCCTATACTAAGTACAACTAAATGACTTGTGTTATAACACAAGTCATTTGTGTTATAACACAAGTCATTTAGTTGTACTTAGTACAACTAAATGACTTGTGTTACTTGTGGTGCTAACTCGACGATAGATTTAATACAATAAATACGTAGACAACGTCCAAGACCCGAGACAATCTAGAAAAGTTTGTTTCCTAGTTCGACCCGGCCGGGATCGAACCCCAGACTTTCGGTTTTACAGTCAGCGTGCCAAACCGCTGCGTCACCGAGGTCGTCTATTAATTATACTATTTTTATTTTTAATGCACTAACCCGTGCTAAGGACAATTTTAAAAACCTATTTAGAGGCTAAAAATTCCACCCATGCCGGGACTCGAACCCTTTTTAACCCTTATAGCCTCTAAATAGGTTTTTAAAATTGTCCTTAGCACGGGTTAGTGCATTAAAAAATAAAAATAGTATAATCATGTGGGTACAGCGATATCATTCCGATGTGAAAACCTAACAGCAAAGTAGGTACTCGGGGCTGTAAGTGATGCAATTTGCTTCAGCCAGATGTCGCTGCCTGTAGGTACGTAATACAGAGAATAGTGTAAAGAGGTTCGAAATTTCACTGATGCCGGTGAGTCGCCCATTAGCTCAATTGGAAAGAGCGCTGGCACGGATAGCCAGAGGTCGCGGGTTCGTATCCCGGCATGGGTGGAATTTTTAGCTTCTAAATAGGTTTTTAAAATCGTCTATTAATATTTATATCTGTGTAATTTCCTTTTTTATGTACAATAAAGTGTTCTCTATCTATCTATCTATCTATCTATCTATCTATCTATCTATCTATATCTATCTATCTATCTATCTATCTATCTATCTATCTATCTATCTATCTATCTATCTATCTATCTATCTATCTATCTATCTATCTATCTATCTATCTATCTATCTATCTATCTATCTATCTATCTATCTATCTATCTATCTATCTATCTATCTATCTATCTATCTATCTATCTATCTATCTATCTATCTATCTATCTATCTATCTATCTATCTATCTATCTATCTATCTATCTATCTATCTATCTATCTATCTATCTATCTATCTATCTATCTATCTATCTATCTATCTATCTATCTATCTATCTATCTATCTATCTATCTATCTATCTATCTATCTATCTATCTATCTATCTATCTATCTATCTATCTATCTATCTATCTATCTATCTATCTATCTATCTATCTATCTATCTATCTATCTATCTATCTATCTATCTATCTATCTATCTATCTATCTATCTATCTATCTATCTATCTATCTATCTATCTATCTATCTATCTATCTATCTATCTATCTATCTATCTATCTATCTATCTATCTATCTATCTAATCTATCTATCTATCTATCTATCTATCTATCTATCTATCTATCTATCTATCTATCTATCTATCTATCTATCTATCTATCTATCTATCTATCTATCTATCTATCTATCTATCTATCTATCTATCTATCTATCTATCTATCTATCTATCTATCTATCTATCTATCTATCTATCTATCTATCTATCTATCTATCTATCTATCTATCTATCTATCTATCTATCTATCTATCTATCTATCTATCTATCTATCTATCTATCTATCTATCTATCTATCTATCTATCTATCTATCTATCTATCTATCTATCTATCTATCTATCTATCTATCTATCTATCTATCTATCTATCTATCTATATCTATCTATCTATCTATCTATCTATCTATCTATCTATCTATCTATCTATCTATCTATCTATCTATCTATCTATCTATCTATCTATCTATCTATCTATCTATCTATCTATCTACTATCTATCTATCTATCTATCTATCTATCTATCTATCTATCTATCTATCTATCTATCTATCTATCTATCTATCTATCTATCTATCTATCTATCTATCTATCTATCTATCTATCTATCTATCTATCTATCTATCTATCTATCTATCTATCTATCTATCTATCTATCTATCTATCTATCTATCTATCTATCTATCTATCTATCTATCTATCTATCTATCTATCTATCTATCTATCTATCTATCTATCTATCTATCTATCTATCTATCTATCTATCTATCTATCTATCTATCTATCTATCTATCTATCTATCTATCTATCTATCTATCTATCTATCTATCTATCTATCTATCTATCTATCTATCTATCTATCTATCTATCTATCTATCTATCTATCTATCTATCTATCTATCTATCTATCATATCTATCTATCTATCTATCTATCTATCTATCTATCTATCTATCTATCTATCTATCTATCTATCTATCTATCTATCTATCTATCTATCTATCTATCTATCTATCTATCTATCTATCTATCTATCTATCTATCTATCTATCTATCTATCTATCTATCTATCTATCTATCTATCTATCTATCTATCTATCTATCTATCTATCTATCTATCTATCTATCTATCTATCTATCTATCTATCTATCTATCTATCTATCTATCTATCTATCTATCTATCTATCTATCTATCTATCTATCTATCTATCTATCTATCTATCTATCTATCTATCTATCTATCTATCTATCTATCTATCTATCTATCTATCTATCTATCTATCTATCTATCTATCTATCTATCTATCTATCTATCTATCTATCTATCTATCTATCTATCTATCTATCTATCTATCTATCTATCTATCTATCTATCTATCTATCTATCTATCTATCTATCTATCTATCTATCTATCTATCTATCTATCTATCTATCTATCTATCTATCTATCTATCTATCTATCTATCTATCTATCTATCTATCTATCTATCTATCTATCTATCTATCTATCTATCTATCTATCTATCTATCTATCTATCTATCTATCTATCTATCTATCTATCTATCTATCTATCTATCTATCTATCTATCTATCTATCTATCTATCTATCTATCTATCTATCTATCTATCTATCTATCTATCTATCTATCTATCTATCTATCTATCTATCTATCTATCTATCTATCTATCTATCTATCTATCTATCTATCTATCTATCTATCTATCTATCTATCTATCTATCTATCTATCTATCTATCTATCTATCTATCTATCTATCTATCTATCTATCTATCTATCTATCTATCTATCTATCTATCTATCTATCTATCTATCTATCTATCTATCTATCTATCTATCTATCTATCTATCTATCTATCTATCTATCTATCTATCTATCTATCTATCTATCTATCTATCTATCTATCTATCTATCTATCTATCTATCTATCTATCTATCTATCTATCTATCTATCTATCTATCTATCTATCTATCTATCTATCTATCTATCTATCTATCTATCTATCTATCTATCTATCTATCTATCTATCTATCTATCTATCTATCTATCTATCTATCTATCTATCTATCTATCTATCTATCTATCTATCTATCTATCTATCTATCTATCTATCTATCTATCTATCTATCTATCTATCTATCTATCTATCTATCTATCTATCTATCTATCTATCTATCTATCTATCTATCTATCTATCTATCTATCTATCTATCTATCTATCTATCTATCTATCTATCTATCTATCTATCTATCTATCTATCTATCTATCTATCTATCTATCTATCTATCTATCTATCTATCTATCTATCTATCTATCTATCTATCTATCTATCTATCTATCTATCTATCTATCTATCTATCTATCTATCTATCTATCTATCTATCTATCTATCTATCTATCTATCTATCTATCTATCTATCTATCTATCTATCTATCTATCTATCTATCTATCTATCTATCTATCTATCTATCTATCTATCTATCTATCTATCTATCTATCTATCTATCTATCTATCTATCTATCTATCTATCTATCTATCTATCTATCTATCTATCTATCTATCTATCTATCTATCTATCTATCTATCTATCTATCTATCTATCTATCTATCTATCTATCTATCTATCTATCTATCTATCTATCTATCTATCTATCTATCTATCTATCTATCTATCTATCTATCTATCTATCTATCTATCTATCTATCTATCTATCTATCTATCTATCTATCTATCTATCTATCTATCTATCTATCTATCTATCTATCTATCTATCTATCTATCTATCTATCTATCTATCTATCTATCTATCTATCTATCTATCTATCTATCTATCTATCTATCTATCTATCTATCTATCTATCTATCTATCTATCTATCTATCTATCTATCTATCTATCTATCTATCTATCTATCTATCTATCTATCTATCTATCTATCTATCTATCTATCTATCTATCTATCTATCTATCTATCTATCTATCTATCTATCTATCTATCTATCTATCTATCTATCTATCTATCTATCTATCTATCTATCTATCTATCTATCTATCTATCTATCTATCTATCTATCTATCTATCTATCTATCTATCTATCGACCCTCGTTGATTTGGTTAGCGCCTACCTTGTCGCCGGTGAGCAGCCAGACGCGCATGCCGGCGCGGCGCAGCGCGTGCAGCGCGTCGGCCACGCCGTCCTGCAGGCAGTCCTCGACGGCCGTCGCGCCCAGCAGCGTCAGGCCGCACTCCAGCGCGCGGAACTGCTCCGTCACGCGCTGCAGCGCCGCCGCATCAGCGCTCGTCTCCACTTGCCCCACCCCTGAAACCGACGCTCGTCTTTACACCATGTTTATTATTTAACTCAAGTTATAATTCCTTCTTAGGGTTCCCTACCCAAAGGGTAAGGTGATTAAGTAAAAATGCGTACGCACTACGCATTTTTATCATTTCTCTTTTTTACCGTACGTTTAAAACACGTTTGGAATGCCTGCACCATGTGATTTTTGCGATCTGCGCCTATTTTTAACCGGCTTCAAAAAAGGAGGAGGTTATCAATTCGACGCGTAGGTCTTACTTATTTTTTATGTATCTTTTCACGTAGGTATACGTTTGCATGGAATGCTTACTTGGCTCTGCCGTATAGACATGTGGGTATATCACACATAGTTATATTATTTCTACGTATTGTTGTATGAAATTGAGCCACATAAAATTGTACGACAGAGTCCAGTAGATATTTCGTTTTTGCACACAGATGTATACGTGAAAATTGACATAATCAAGACGTTGATCCAAGTTTCATAAAACTACAACTAAAATAAAATAAAGTAAGACAATTCATAGTTTATTACGACAACTCAAGGTATATTACGTGACTCTACTTGTTAATCTGTGGGATATTTGGTGGATATTTGTCCTTGCAATACCTACACTAGAAGCGCTCGTGGCCTAGGCGAACCGAGTGATTGGAATCAATCACTTGGTTAAGCAACAACAGGCGAGGTCAGGTACGGAATGGGTGAGCGTCCCGTGACTACCGCTAGTGGCATTTTTCCGAGCGCTTCCGTGCTTCGCAAGGCACGTTAAGCCGTTGGTGCCGGCTGTCATATAATGGCAGTCGTTAAGCCATGTCAGAGGCCTTATGGGCGGCTTGATAACTTCTGACAGTGAGGCCCGCCACTGTCTCACAATCCTCCACCAACCCGGACTTGGCCCCCGTGGTGGAGTATGGCCTAACCTTCCTGCGATGCAGGAAGAGACCCGTGCCCCCGCAGTGGGGACATATAAGGGTTGATAACGAATACCTACATACATAATCCATGCATTGAAATTAAAGAAATTGGCCCCGCTATTATTCGAAGAGTTCAATCGCGAGTAATTCAAGAAACCGGAGTTAAGTTGATAAAGCCCTGTACAAGTACAAGAGCCCTCATCTCTAAGTAAAACAAAGGTTTAAAAAAAACCTAATATGTCAGGTATTAGTAATGGAGTACGGTGTGACCATCTAGAATCATGCGGCGGTCAGTGATAGACTAGACGATGTAGTCATGACGGCAGGAGGCCCGTGGCTGGGGATGGCGAGAGGAGCGAACGGCGAATGGCGTGATGGGGGAAAAATATACCCAGCAAAAAAACTTATTTTAGTTTTTATAGTTTAGTCGGATTTAGCTGCTTTCAATTATAGTCTATATACGACACTCGCGCCAATACGACGAATCGATTGATATTTGATTTGTTAAAATCTGACCCGATGGTTGAGATTAGATTCTAAGGAGGTAGGTATGATGAGCAGAACGTTTTGCCCAGCTAAAGCACAATATTTTACAGAAAAAAAAATATTCCAGCTGAAACAGCCTTGGTTATTACTTTATTAGGGAACACGATACATAGGTACGAGCTAAACACAATTAGCCCCCTTTTGGTCTCCAGCTCCGCCGCGGTATTATAAGCATACGATGACGTAACTAAGACAAAGTCATTGGTACGTGCCGGGAATCCGGGATTAGAACCCACGACCTCCCGATTGAGACGCCGGCAGAAGAAGAAGAAAAAAACCGGCCAAGTGCGAGTCAGACTCGCGCACCGAGGGTTCCGTACAAACCTGCAAGGTTTACAAAGTTCGTTCATTACGACATGTTACAGCTTAAAGGTATTATAGACCTGAGTATTTGGTATGAATTTCAATTTAATAACTCTACGCGTTTATGAGGAAATGGGTAGTAAGTTTAAAATTATTAAAAAAATATAGATTATGTGATGTATCTAAAAATTTATGGTTTTCGTAATTTTTCCTTTATCTATGCTATAAGACGTTGCTTTGTACCAAATTTCAATATTCTGAGTTCACGGGAAGCACCCTGTAGGTTTTGATTCCCTTGCAAGTGTCGAAAATTTGCGGCATAAACGGCTGTATCTTTTGATTGCGTTGGCTTAGAAGTTTGATTTTTTCATAGCTTCAAGGGACAGTAGACCTGAGTAATTGATATAAATTTCAGCTTCATACCTCCACGCGTTCCTGAGAAAAAGGGTCTTGACAGACGGACGGACGGACAGACGGACAACAAAGTGATCCTATAAGGGTTCCGTTTTTTCCTTTTGAGGTACGGAACCCTAAAAAGAAGCGAAGTTCTACTACCGGCGGCTTTCTATTTCTTTGATGTTTTCAATAACATTTATTAACTTAAAAATAAATCCTGTAACTATAAAATTTTTATTGGTTTGCCCGTGGCACATTCGACAGCACATCACCCTATCTATATACATTTTAGTTGCAAAGTCGCCCGTAATACGACGGATCAGAGTGCATGGTTTTATAGGATGATGTGCCGTCGACTGTACGTGGCGGTAGCCTTGGGTAACTCAAGAGCCAGATATAAGTGGACACACAACTCCCTCGCCATCAAGTGTGTCCCATTCATATCCCAGAGATGTCAACTATATCTGGCTTCTTCACACATACTCTCAACTCAGTACGGTAGTCATCTCCTGCTACTTTATCCCGCTCACACGCAATGCGCGAGAGCGAGATCAACATCGTCTGACATCGGTTACATTCTGCCGCATTTCTCGTCGTAACCAACGAGCGATGAGAGAAAGTTCACAAAAAAAAACGTGTGATCTGGATAAAGTAGGGAATAGGTAGACTAGACTGACTCACCACTTGTGTCTCTTGTTTCTACACGCACTTAGTTGATTGGACGTGGTATGAGCTAGGATAGGACACAAGTGGTGAGCGAGATATGATAGAGATATAGTGTGTCTCGGTGAGCAAAGATATGAGATATAACAACTCCCTCTAAGTGCTCACCCAGCGCGGCCGCGGCGTACTCGTGCGCCGGCACCCGGCGGAAGGCCACAGCCAGCGTGCGGAGGCCGCGGCGCGCGAACGACGTGATGTCCCGGTTGGTCTCATGCACCGTCTGGCTGTTCTTACACAGGGGCAGAACTGAACTCTCCGCTCCTTTACAAAAAAGCCAAATCTAAAAAGACATACAATTGCAATAGACAGCTTTGTAATACGCTAGTTGACTCACACCAAGTTTATTTAAAAATATTAGGTACATTTTAACACACAGTGCTGACCTTGAAAATAACATTGTTGATGTTTTACAGTCATGTTACGTTAAATACGACATATAGGTACTTCGTATGTATGAATGGTTAAAGGCAATGTTATCCAATTTAAACAAATAAATAATAGGTAATATTTTTTATTTTCTAGGTCAAAGGTTAAGATTGGACCTGACGAAGCAAATATATCCATATGAATATCTAAAAATAGAAAATGGCTGCGAAAGTTAAATTTATTTTTTGTTAAATAAATTTTCGTTTTGAAACGGACTCTATTCGCCATCGTCGTAACGTCACTAAGGTCACTTTGTGACTAAGGTCGTTTGTAAAGAATCGTCAAAATTACGCCCCAGCTTTAAATATTTGTTT
The DNA here is from genome assembly GCA_934045075.1 of Yponomeuta sedellus. Classification (NCBI taxonomy): domain Eukaryota; kingdom Metazoa; phylum Arthropoda; class Insecta; order Lepidoptera; family Yponomeutidae; genus Yponomeuta; species Yponomeuta sedellus. The sequence goes on along the minus strand of OW203724.1, from coordinate 4,412,127 downwards.
GCAAACGTAGATAGTAGTTTTACTCCCTCTACGTTTGCAAATTACGTGACGTCATGGCAGAGGTAATCTCACTACGTCATAGCTGACAGCGTTTTCCACCTGTTCGTGAAAAGTTCAAGCTTTCTAAAGCCTCAAAAAACTCAATACTTTTTCATAGGTTCTAGCAGAACCATTTACCTTTTGACAACTTAAGACCTACGTCATATGACAAAAAAAGGCCAGGTCTTGGATGTTTACATGTTTGTGATGTCGTTGTTGCTGGTTCCCACGACACAGGGTATCCTAGTGTAGGGCCAGAAGCAATAAGTATGTGCTTGTATGTAAATGTTATGTTATATTTACAAACATGTAATAGACCTTAGTTCACGATCTTACACAGCCATTTAATTCAGCAAGAGCACTCGGTAGGTTACTTTCGAAAAACAAACGTCAGAAAAAGAGGCCAATTACCTGGCCGTCCTTATCCTTCACAATGACCGACATCCGTTTCCGCTCGGACGTGAATTCTATGGACTGCAGCCTCTCGTAGAACTCTGTCTCGTCCTCCGCCTTGAGGAGTAGATTGTTCCCGTCCTCGCCTAGAAAGGTCACGCCGAACCTGGCAGCCGCTTCCACCAGGGCCTTCTCGTCAGGGCTGCTCGCCTGGTACTGGAGGCTGTTGCCGTTAACGTCAGCGACGCCGTTCTCGGTGAAACCGTTGCTCTTGGCCGAGCTCTTCTTGATCTTGAACAGCTTCAGGAGCTGAACGCCGCCGGCCGACAGCCGCGCGCTCAATTTCCTCATGTCATCGTTAGATATTTGCACCGAATGGCACAGTGCGAGGATCGTGAAGAAGAATTTTATGTCGGTCTGTAACAAAAAAATTACGTCCTCACTTGTGTGCTGATAGATATAGAACCTTTGTTGTAATGGAAATTACACAGATATTTCTTAACGTAAGAGTACAGACGGCGGCCTTATTATCACTAAAAGTGATCTCTTCCAGACAACCTTTGAATCCTAAACATGGATACCCTGTTCCACAAAGGAGGCCGTCACAAACGTGGAGAGACTGGGGCAAGCTGTACCTACAATGAATGATTGCTCCATCAGGAGACCAGCGGCCCGATGGCTGGACGATGTCGTTGAGTCGGCGGAGGACGGTCCGATGCGGCTGGCAAGTTATCGTGAGAGATGGCATTTGGGGGAAAGGGCCTATACCCAGCAGTGGGCAGCGGTGGGCTGATAATGATGATGACGATGATGACATCTGAATGACTTCCAGAGTTATACTTACTCGTAGAAAGTGGAAGTGAACAAAAGTTTTATTTACTTTACATCCTTTATTATTATTATTTACTTTTATTAACTTTATTGTTAATAATGTAACTTTGTGTATGTTTATAATAAATTGCTTTATGTATTATATGTTATGGTTTATGTAATATGAATATTGATATACAGTACTCCAAAATTGATAATGCACATACAAATCTTCGTTGTTGGTCGTATTCCCGGAAACATCCGAATTATTTAAACGGAAGAACCCTAAACGATGCACTTGCATTTTGCACCTTGTTTGAACCAAATAAGAGTCAATATCATGTGTACACAATCGAAATTCATTCGGAGTGGTCGGCGGCGGCCGGGCGGCGGTCAGTCGTCTCTAAGTTTTGGCGCCGACTGCACGTGTTCTCTCCATGTGGAATTATATAGAGCTGTTATTACACACCCTTCTTGGTTTTGTTGCCAGAGGTAAGTTTAATTTCAACTTTAATTATGTTGGGTGCATAATCATAACCAATTTCCCTTTATTATATTTTTCTTTATCTCTCTTTTTTGCACGCCAAACTTAACTCCGTCAATCCATCTTCTTTCAGATCGAACTTTTCCAGAATGGATAAATTTCCACGTGGGAAGCCGCTCAAGTCACAAGCACGGCAAATGGTATTTAACGTATACCTTTATTTCTTAAATGAAGCCAATGCATTCAAAAGAGATCATGATGGTTATTTTAATAAAGTTCAGGACCGTGTCATTGGCGTTTTACCTCCAAATCTAGAACCCTAGCCCGTAACAATATTATTGTAGAATGATCTGTTTTGTAAATTAAAAAATAAATGTTAATTTGTCTTTAAATTTTTTTCACATTTAAACCGTCTTGTCATTTAAAACTTCTTTTATTTAATCATAATTTCATGTTATTTGTGTGTTATTGATTATAGGTTTATGTAATTATTAACACCTATAACTTCTTCCACAACCTTTCGTCATTTTCTGCAAAACCAAAGGTTTGCTGGAAAAATAACGCTTTTTGAATTAAACACGCCCTTGTACATTCAATTTTATATTTTATGCAAAAAAAAATGTTAAACGAGCTTTAGTATGTACTATAAAATTTTCGAAGCAAATCATTCCAACAAAGTTTGTAACATAATTTCCGTAATTATGTAGTTTTCCTATCTATTTACATTTAATGGAATTATCGAATCCAATCTCGTTACTGCTAAATCAATATTTATATCACTTTTCGCACAAAATACGTAATTGTACTAAATTATGCTTAAAGTAAAAATACACTGGCCACTCTATATATATATTGTCTCTCGACGCTCGGGAAATACGATCGCTGCCGAACAGTGACGAAAATCGCTATGCGCATTATCAATTTTGGAGTACTGTACATCAATATTCATATTTGTACCAACTACACGTCTCACTTTTCCTTCAGCAACTCTCCATCGTGGGTTGTCTGGAAGAAATTGCTCTAAGCAAGAATGCCGCCAATTGTACCGTATCTTTGTAATTATTTTTTGTTTGTTTTTTCCTGGTGTACAATAAAAAATATTCTTATCTTATCTTATCCTTTTAAAGGGTCTTGTCTTGACCGACAGACGAACGGAAGGACCTACAAAGTGATCTTACAAGGCTTCCGTTTTTTCCTTTTGAGGTACGGAACTCTGAAACTAGCAAAAGCGCTAGAGCCGCACATTTTTGCGGCTTGTTCAAATAACGTAGTCAAAGGCTGACCTGAAACATATCTTCGGGCTCGTCAAACCCCGAGGTGTCGTAGAGTTTATCATCCTTCTCCTCGTATACACGGCCGTTGATCGAGCACGCCTTGAACACCATTAGGTTTTTAGTGAGAGTGCCCGTTTTGTCGGAGAAGAGGACCTCAACTTGGCCCAGCTCCTCGTTTAAATCTGACGTGTTGGCGACGGCCGGCCGCCCTGTCTCCTCGCAACTCAGCTCTTCGTCCCACCCGATGAACAGCGAACCTACAGGTACAGTACAATGATATGAAGTTATTGCGCTGTTAATTTACGAAAAGGACTGTTTAGTTGCCTCTCGCTCACATAATATAGACGAGAATATTGTATGAGCGAGGGGTAAATAATTGTCCAGTTCCTTCGTTTCATTATTAATACTGCTATAACGTGAAAAAAACTATTAAAGAGAGTTATAGAAACAATTTTGGCTTACTTAATTTTTGCCCACCGTCAGTTCAGTAGGTACATTCCCTTTTTTTGAAATTTCTAGCAAATCTCCACACAAAGTAGTGTGAAAGAAATTGCTATTGTGTCAATGGAGAACTTGCAAAAAAAAAGTATTGTCATTCATTGGAGATAAATAATTGTGTTAAAGATATTCATCTGTGGATAATACTTTTCATAACCCCGGCTGAGGACCAAAAAAAAACCCTAGGTCTTGGATGTTTAGGTACATGTTTGTGATGTCGTTGTTTCTGGTTCCCACGACACAGGGTATCTTAGTGTGGGGCCAGAAGCAATGTATGCCTGTATGTAAGTGTTATGTTAATATAACTTGTCGAAAAGTAAATCTAGTCACGTGGTACAAAAAAGCTTCACACAAACCGGGTATAAACTGTGAGGTAACAAGTTGCGCGCATTTGAGTGAATTTGTAAAATTAGGGGAGTACGTTTTTTATTTATACGATCTAAGTACATTACTAAACTTTGAAAACTTTGTCGATGAACTATGTAAGTCATTACATATAATAAGTTATTTATGTTGGATTATATAAAGAAAAGCCAGGGATCGGTGATAAGCGCAAGGATTGTAATATATTTTCAGTTTACTAATCCTCTAACAATTTATTGTAAGAGTAACTTTGTAATGTTGTCAAGCGTTTTATAAATAATAACACTGGAAGGACTTCAACTTTGTACTTTATTTAAAATGTGTTTACTTATTTTATTTATAATATACACAGAAAACTGGATAAAAACAAAATGAGCAGGTAAAAATAGTCAGGTCTAGCCGAAATGTGAAGTAGTAATGCCGAAAAATTAAGAAAATCTCAAAAATGGGTGACGTAATTTAAATTTTATTAATGATAGAAAGAATTAAAGAAATATGAAAAAATGGTGTAAAGAGGTTTGCAACCGGTACAACTTGATTTTCCGCATTTTTTGAGATCTAAGATAAAAATAATTTTGTGGTTATACTTCTCGATGTCATCTATAGTTTTGTATAATATAAAAATGAATCGCTGAATGTGTTGCTAAGCTCAAATCTAGCTGAACCGATTTCGCTAATCCTTTTTTTCACAATATTCCTTGATGTACGAGGATGGTTCTTAAAGAGAGAAACATTTTTAAAATTTAAAAAATCGTGACTGTGAAGCGGTAAGAAATTACCCCTACCCTACGTACAACTACCCCATTGTGCCGATCTTTATTTATGTTACAAACATTCACTCATTCACCTCGGAAAATGCCCGAATTGTTTCTCTAACCGCGTAATGACACGTTCGCATAATATCACACGAAATTTCAGACTTAACAAAGAACATGCTGTGTAAAATAAATTCTAGACCGCTCCGTATCAGGGGGCACGGCAGTGACCCCGCCAAGTCGAGCGCGAAGCAAACACTGCCGTAACTATATTTACTGGAACCATTTCGCCGCATTTTCAGGCCCCTGTTTGAGAACCTCTGGATAAGACCAGAACGCAGAAATTTTCGTCATCCAGTAAGCTATAGTCATATACTTTAAATCCAAAGTTTCAAGTGTATAGGTCATTTAGTTCCGAAGTTAAGTGACAGCAAAGTTTCGCATTTACGACACTCACTCACTGATGATCATCAAAATAGAACTAGTACTTCCCATAAACTCAGAGAGCTGAAATTTGGTACAGAGTTAGGGTTATTAAACCCTAACTCTGTACCAAATTTCAGCTCTCCATAGCCACATAAAGGGAAAACTATAAAAACTAGGAAAATCGAAGATCTTGAGTACCTGGTGAACCTGACAGAACACACAACACAAGAGCTCAACCAAACTAGTAGACGATTATTATTTATTTTATTATTTTTCGCTCAAAATTTGGTCAAATGGATCGTAGCAAGTGGCAGTCCCTGGTCTCTACCTACCCCTCTGGGATACAGGCGTGAGGTTATGTATGCATGAATGTAATTTGGTCAAAATATAATGCATTGGACTAAGAGTGGCGGTGTTACCCGCACACGTCGCTAGATAGCGCTGACTGTTTTAAAACACGCTTACGTTTTGTTTATCCGATAACCTTATAGGGCGAAGTGGCAACCAGCCGCGTTACAGTCGTTTACTACATTCTTCCGCTGCCCTTGATTGGGGGGAGGGGGATTCGATTTTTTTTATAAGAAAATCTAACAAAATAAATATGTCCACGTTTCTACAAAAAGAAGTGAAATCCCACCAAAACATTCTGTAAAAACTAGCCAAGTCTCGATGGAGCTGCATTAAGTATAATAATAAAGAAATCGCATTAAGGAAGCTTATATAGAATTGGCACGACTTTGTCTAGATTTCATTACTTTTTATAGATAAACGAGAAGCTCCATCGAGACTTGGCTAGTTTTTACAGAATGTTTTTGGTGGGACTTAGCTAGACCAAATTCTAATCGATTACAACGTAACTTTCAAACTAACGTCTAATTTTCAAATTGCACAAAAATGTATTATTTTAATATGACCGGCGAGACCGATAATCAGACTCAAACTAAGACGTCACAATCTGAACATAAGGCATTACAATGTATGGAGCGATAATTAATTATTCGAGTTATCTCGTAAAATAATGTTTTTATGCTATTTTACACCTATTTTAGAAAACATTCGGATTTGAATAAAAAAATCTAATACGTTTTTTCCTTAATTGTAAATTGATTTTTCGCATTTTTTGAAACCCCGAAAAGTCGTTTTTTTATGGATATAAAAAAAAAGTTTCTATATCCTCTGTGTAATAAAAGCAATGCCACTTCAAACAAAGTTCGACGCAAGCTCCCCATTACACCACCCACTGACAATCGCCACACCCGTGGTTACCTGTAAGCTTATACATCGTAAATAAACAGCTCGCCACTCGCCTATGAACTTGTAGAGCTCGATGGTGACGTAGAGGGACATCGGTATGATGTAGTAGTACAGCAGAAGGAAGGAGAAGAGGTCCTGGAGGACGGCGGCGGGCGCGGGCGGCCAGTCGGGCGCCGGGCCCAGGTGGGGCCCGTTAGCTGACGCGCGTGCCTCCCATCGCAGCTTCAGCCCGTACGACGCGGCGATCTCCAGCACCAGAATGCCGATGAACACCACCAAGAACCCGTTCACGGCCAGCTCGCACGACGAGAACTTGTTCGCCGTGTACCGCGAGTTGAGCGCCAGCTTAGTCTCCTCTCCTGTTAAGTTTATTGGTTGGCAATTTCAGGGTGACGTATCTGAACACCTCAGACGCTCAGGTTCTAGTATATCCCTAATATATATCCCCTGTTTGGTCCAATTAGGCCCCCCTATAAAATGATACGAATATTAAAACAGCCCTCACGTGCAATTCAAGTGGTCGGTGGCCAAGGGAAACGGTGTTATATACGAGTGCTAGGTCCTTACATAGGTATATGAAATTGGCGTTTTGTATGAGGGAACCTAAAGACGTTTTTTTAAAGTATGAACTATTGCTATCTATGCACTTCTGCCATTTCATAGGGAGTTCATGGATCCCTTTTCTAAAAAAACATCCAGACGGGAATCAATAAAAATTTTGAAGGCGGTTTGGACTGCCTCATTGGAGTTAATCTGTGACATAAGAATTCTTAACCAAGAGGAGATATTTCAGATCAAAGTGGCCAGTACGACGAAACGCTAATTTTAATTTCATATGTGAGGACGTAGGTATACGAGTATAAAAACACGATTCCATTTAAAAACACCGTATAAATACGTAGTCTGTGGTAAAGACTTTCCCTTGTAAACCGTTTTAAGAAAATCATGTTTTTATAAATAAGACCAAAATACTTAACTCGTCTCGTCTTGTCTAAGATGAGAAAGGTACAAAATAGAGAAACGGTCGACGTAAGTACCAGTGTAGATTGCGCAGCCGATGGCCCACTCGGTGTTCTTCACGCGGGAGCCGCGCAGCATGAGGTGGCCGGTGCCGAGCGGCAGCGGCGGCGCGCCCGGCCGCTCCAGCCGCCCGTAGAACGTGTACAGGTCGGCCACGGGCGGCGGCACCTCGATGCGCATGCCTTGAGGCAGGATGTCTGTGAACAAGCTGCCCAGTCACGCGGGAAACAACCACCGAACCACGCTAGGTCATAGTATTTCTTAATGCTTAGCGATGCTCATACATAGTTATATATTAGTCTACCCGAGACCACGGCAACTGTAACGCTGCCGAAACGTCGGGAAATAAGGTAATTACGTTTTACCTAATAATCGCGATTAGCACGCTAGGTCATCTCCACAGAAAGGAGCGAGCGCAACCGCACGCACACAGCCTCAAAGCGTTCCGCGTTAGTACACGTCACCAAACGCACAGATAGACGACTATCGCCCGTTAGGCTGTTTGTCCACCGTCGCCGTCACCGTCACGTCACCGAGAACGAGATGACGGCGCCGAAGTAGCGGTACATACATTTACTTAAGCCGCGTGTCCACCGCACATCCGTCACCCGAGCGCCGTCATCCCGGCCGCCGAAATTACGAGTAGATCGGCGTGACTGCTAGAACGTGGCCCGAGATTTTGACGGGCCGATGTGCCGGCAATACAAAACACGTATGAACTTGTCCACACACTGCCATCGCCGTCGCACCGTGCACGAGCTCAGTTATTTTTTTGTCTGTCATCAATTATCATAATATATCATTGTAGTAAAAACGGCCAAAAAATTTTAATACGATATTTATTCATTAATAGAAGTTATAGAAAGTAAAGAATGTTTGGAACAGTTGGAGCAAACTAAACCATCGGTCGCCAAACAATCGGTGGACAAACAATCGCCGTCACGTCATATTAAACTCGGCCCGAAATAATCTCGTTCTCGGTGACCGCCGAGCCCGATTTCATTCGACTTGCGCTGGAAAAACGTTCGCATTCCCGCGCTCGCCCGTCGCTGAGCCACAGCCCTCACTATTTTAGCTAGTATAGGCTATCATGCCTCGCGTCTGCCGAAGATTACTGTCTTTATTTGTACAGTGACCGAAACCACTAAAAGCATTTATATGTAGTCTTTAGACGTCCCAATACAGAGCACTTAATTAAGACGCGTGTCCAAATGAACCGCTGGTACGTGAATACCTCGGACACAAATTTCCTCATAATGTTTTCCTTTACAGTTAGTGATATTGTTATTATAACCATTGAATTTTATTTATAACTTCACATATGTACGTATGTACACTCGCGGTCTGAAAATGTTTACCACCCTAAGGTTGGTAATTGCATGCACAAATCTATGCCACATGGTCGTAGAGGGAGTAAAACTAATGTGCTTTGATTAGGCATAGAGCATAGATTAGCCATAGAGCATAGAAGAAGCAATAGAGATTCACCCAAGCGAGGTTGCCATGGTTTTACAATCAATTTCTATTATTTTAATCCTAGTATTTTTGATAAATGTCATTGTAAAAAATTAAATTATGTCAACTTTTAAATAAAGAAAAGAGTTTCATCATCAAAACGTCATGAATACTCTTTTTGTTAGAATCGATGCTACAACTATTAAAAAGTAATACGTACCTAGATATAGCATTTTAGACTTTACTGCACACAGTGTGCTAAAGAATCTAATTTGAAAACAGATAAACATTTTTAGACCGCGACCGTACTACCTTAGAAAACGAAGAAAAATATGGTGGCTAAAAACTGTGGGACTCCGGAGAAAGAAAACTGGAGAAACTATTTTACCATACTGGTGTAGCATCCTACTAAGGAGCCTTTTGACATGGTTTGACGTTGTCTAGGCGAATTGATCAAAATAGACTAATAGGAATTACATTATATACTTAAAAAAATAATAGATTAGGGTACAACTCCTTATGAATAAAGGTAATTTCTTCCAGACAACCATTTCAGCTATTGTTGTACCCAGTGTAGGTTTGTCAATTTTAAGGAAAAATCGTAACATCCGTGTGACGTTCTTGTACCCCAAAAAAATGGTATAAAAACAATCGGAGCTTGAGCAAAGTTTCCCATGACCCCAAAGTACAAATTAACGAGAGCTCTCACCCGGCGTGTAGCCAACGAGCGGCGGCGGCACGCGCAGCGACTTGAGGTTAGTCTCGCCGTCGAGGTTGGCGGTGGTGACGTAGCAGCGGCCGTCGCCCGCCGCCGCCAGCAGCAGCAGGTCGGCGGGCACCGCGCCGCCGCGCCGCACGCGCACCAGAGTCCCCGCAGACACCGACGCCGTGCGCACCTCCTTCACCGTGCCCCGCTCCACTATCTCCACTGTGCATGCAAACCGAAAATGTAATAATTTTTATGCCACACCTGGCCACAAAGTGGCTTTTTCCGCACGCTGCGCGTACGGGAAAAGCCGCTTTCTGGCCAAGTGTAGACATAAAAAGATGTGCACAACACGGGAGGTAATAAATAAAGTAAGCTCTCGATCGCATATTTACGTCCCTCGCTTGCAGCTCGGGCCGCAAACTTCTGCGATCTCGGCCTTTCTTTGTATTACCACCCTAGTTGTGTAATGTAGTACTATTAAATTGAAACTTTCAAAAGCGTTTTTCTTCGCCTTAGCGTGTCGATGGCAAAACATTTTTTATAAAATTTTATAATAATATTGGCCTTTTTGCATCTACTTAATGAGATGATTTATACAGCGTCCAGTGGTATTTTCACTCACACTAGATGGGTGAAGGGACCACTCCGACGCTGTAGTGCCTGGGACATGGTTTTATAGATGGTGTAGGCTTGCCCAGCACCTATATCATCCTGACAGCTTAGTCGGCCTAGTCCAGGAAAGACTAGTCAATACGTGCGGAGTCAACCAAGCCGCGGGTTTCCTCACGATGTTTTCCTTCACAGTTAGCGTGTGGTATTGCAACTACAAATTCGCAAATGTACGTAACTTTGAAATTAAACAAAGTCATTGGTACATGCCCGCACTCGGGATCGCACCTGGGGCTCTCGCTTGCCAGTCCAAGGTTCTACCCACTGAGCTACCACCGCTTAAAAAAGTTTACTAAACTTGTAATACGATTTCTATGCCTTTACTTTATACGTGTGTGTGTATTAAGTGAATAAATTATTTATATCTATCTATCTAAACAGTTGCGGCCCAGAACTTTCGACGCTAACTGCTATGTCACTTGCAATCATTAGGTCCTCAGGTGTTAAGGCACGCATGGCAGGATGAAAGATGGTCTATGGTCTGGAAAGAACCGCACAGACAGTTCAAGTTATTGCTGACGGGGTCCGCGAATCCCCACCTGGACATAGTATCCTTACTTCGGCCGATACGGGTCCGCAGCCAGTTCAGGGATCGTAACACATTACATACACATTATTAACTTAATTCCGGATTTACTTACTTAATTTTAAGGGATCCATACCTCGAGAGGAAAAACGAAACCCTGATACGATCACTTGGTGGTTCATACGTCCGTCTGTCTGTCAAGACGCTTTGTCTCGGAAACGCGTGGAGGTATCGAGTTGAAATTAAAACCGTTTACTCAAATCTACAGTCCCTTGAAATTGTGAAAAAAATCAAATTTCTAAATAAACGCAAAACAAAGTTAAGGCTTTTTACGCCGCAAAAAATGTTTATTTTCACACTCAAGAAATTCAAAATTCCTAATGGTTCTTCCCGTTGAACAAGAACTATGAAATTTGGCATGTAATATTGTCTTATCCTACCAATACAAGAAAATTACATTTGTAATTAGGTAAATCACTAAAAAAATGTCTTTGAACTTCGGGAAAAGCTCAGGTAACTAGGAGAGTCGATCCCTAAACCATTTATAATATTTAAGTACCAACAACTTTGTACGGCGAGTCCGCACCGAGGGTTCCAAACAAGTTTGTAAACTTGTACGAACCCTCTGTACACGAGTCCGACGCGCACTTCGCCGGTAGATTTCGTTCTGATTCCGAGACCGAGCTCACGTTGTCGGTTGCTTGTCTCTGCGCATCAGAGATTCAGAGCATCAAACCTGGTCGGTCTCTACCGACAAATAGTCATGTAAGTGAATCCGGAAGATAATAATATAATAATTTCTTCTCCTTGGAGCGTTTAGACGGCATGCGAACAAATAGCCTACAGAAGGGCGGCTACTACAGTGGCGGCTATTAAGTATTGATTGATTGAAGAGTTGAAATCAGCAACATATATCAATATCAAAGCATTTCATGTAATTTAATTCATGATAATTCTTCTTCAGTAACTGTTGTCTCTGTCGGTAATTGCTTTCTGGTGTGTACAATAAACAATATTCTTATCTTATAAATATCCGGCCAGTTCCCAATTCAAAGATAGTATGGATACTAATCCTAAGTATCGTTGCTTAGCCAACGACACTGCATAAGTCGTTTTTCCGTAAACAGTTTCTGCGGTGTTCAATAGGAACCATATTTGCGTGGTGTTATCTATTATTTCTTTTATAACAGCAGCTGATTAGTTCTAAAACGTGAGTCTTACGTGAGATTGATCGATCAATGTAATTCAAATGTCAAATCCAACTGGGGCCTGTTTCATAAAACTACAATTCGTAGTTCATTAGGACTATTCGATTTATATAATAGATGTATATTATATAGGAATTCGATTCTATAGATATACATAGAAATTAGATATACCTATATATTAAAGCGAAGAACGTTTCCTCACGGATGTTGTGTTTTCTTGAGTGAAACCGATTAACCACAGATTACCAAGAAGGACACTTTGAAATCGAAATTGAAATTGAAAAAGACAATCAATCAATCAAATCAATTTATTTCGACGTGAAGAATTTACATTCTGTTTGCTGAATGTAAATGGCTTGGCTTACAATGTAAAGTGTAAGCCGCTGCCTTCGGGCCGTATTGTAGTGGAGAAAAAGGCAGCGGAAAAAAACTCTCATCATCACATTACAAGAAACTTAATGATACTATGCTATAATACCTCGAATTGTCATAAGAGACTACGAATTGTAGTTATATGAGCCTGAGCGGTGTTGCTTGCTAATCGACGATATGCCTTTAGTTCGACCGGGAAATACGCTCGGTGTTTCAAATCAATACGAAATCATGATAAGAGATAAGGAGTACCTAACTTCATCATAAACTTTACCGTTGTTTGGATGATGCATAGCCTTGATAATTCCAACAAACAAGGTATTCTGTACTATTTGTGCATTTATTAGGTAATTTTAACTACTTTCGGACCGATATAGTCTTAAATAATGTTGTATAAAAATGCATCCTCTTAGGACAGGTACTATACGAACCATTTGCTCAAAAAAATAATCCGTTTTCATCGGTAAGTTTGCAAATATCTTGATTTTATTGCTATTAAAAATTTGTTTGGAATGTCTTCTCACATCAACCTTTACAAACGTGCACCTTAATCAGTTCCGTTAACAGTGAGTTTGCAACAAAAATGTAAGGTTTGATCTGATGTCGACTGAAATACATTTTGTTCAAAAACTAAACATCAAAAATCTTAATATCTGTGATAACTATTTTTAGAACATACCTATAGCCTAGAATTTATTATTAATAGCCTAGGACTTTAATCAATTTCCGCTAAAAAACGGCCGTCTTTGGTGGAAATCGATTAACGTCCTAGATTGTTGATCCTAGGTTCTAAAAATAGTTGTCACAGTTGTTAAAATTTCTCATAGATAAAAACGTATTTGCTATGTGGTGTCGGCCTAAAGAATAGCACCAACCCAATTCTTCCAGCGGGTGTCGTAAAAGGCGACTAAGGGACACAAACCGGCGGGTGGGCAGCAGCGCCTTCTGCAGTACAATTCCACCGAACTGCGATCCCCAACCCGCATGCCCAGCGTGGGGATTATGGGCATTACCCCCTATGATAGCACAACGTGGCGCTCTTTAGGGGAGGGCTATGTCAAGCAGTGGACTAGTATAGCACAACTTGTTGCTTTTTAGGGGAGGGCTATGTCCAGCAGAGGACTAGTATAGCCTGACGATGAAAAACGTATTATATTACATGTTTTGATGTTTATTCCATTGGCGCTAGTTAGCTCGAACCACCTTAAAATAACAATACAAAAGTGAGGGAGTGCGTTTGCTTATGTAAGTCTATCTTGAGATAGTGCTACGAGCTATTCCGTATGGATCCCTACGGAATAGCTCGTAGCACCGCTACGGCGTAGAATCAGCTACGATGAACGTTGCCGTAATAATAATATTGTCACTGTTGCAGTAAGGTAACAAATCTAACTATCTAACCCATGTTGGCCACAGGCGTCTTCACCGTCACAGCAACCTCGCTGGTTCCCTGCCAACCTCGTCCATTTCTTATTATTTATTAATACTTTTACTTACAGTTAGTTAAATCTATAATATAAAAATGAATGGCTGAATGTGTCGGTAAGCGCAAATCTCGAGAGCAGCTGAACCGATTTCGCAAATTTTTTTTAGAATATTCCTTGAAGTACGAGGATGGTTCTTACGGAGGGAAAAATAAAAAAAAATAAGAATCGACTGTTAGGCGGTACGAAGTTCGCTGGGTCAGCTAGTCTTCTATAATATAAAAATGAATCGCTGAATATGTTGGTAAGCGCAAATCTCGGGAGCAGCTGAACCGATTTCGCTGATTCTTTTTTTAGAATATTCCTTGAGGTGCAAGGATGGTTGTTACGGAGAGAAAAATTAAAAATAATTAAAGGATCGACTGTTAGGCGGTACGAAGTTCGGCTAGTATTGAATATTAATTAATATGCTTCCGTGCTTCGCAAGGCACGTTAAGCTGTTGGTGCTGGCTGTCATACAATGGCAGTCGTTAAGCCCAGTCAGAGGCGTTATAGGCGGCTTGATAACTTCTGACAGTACTGTCTAACAACCCTCCACCAAACTGCACTTGCCCCCGTGGTGGAGTATTGCCTAACCTTCCTGCGATGCAGAAAGAGACCCGTGCCCCAGCAGTGGGGACATACAAGGGTTTATATCAATTAATATTCTGTCAGAGATAATTTAAAACTTATTTGATTTCGTCACATGCGATAAATTTTCGTCAATGTTAACTTTGCCTGATCGGAATTCCGGTGGAATCGGATTACACGACCAGGGCTGATTTTCATAAAACTACAATTCGTAGTTTTTTTATGACATTTCTAAGTAGGTTGCGTAGCAGAGTACTTGTTACTTATGTATAACATAACATAGCATTTACATACAGGCACAAACATTGCCTGTATGTAAATAGGATACCCCTGTGTCGTGGGAACCAGAAACAACGACATCACAAACATGTAAACATCCAAGACCTGGGGTTTTTTTTTGTCCCCAGCCGGGGTTCGTACCCGGGACTTCTTGAATGGTAGGCAGAGACGCTACCGCTGCGCCACAGAGGTCGTCTTTGTGTGTTAATCGACTTTGCATTTTACATTGAATCGTCATCATCATTTATCATCGAATTTACATTGAATTGGATTGCCATCGTCACGGTAAGAAGAAGACAGAATTGTCATAGAGTACACCATGAACTGCTTAAGTGGTCTTTAGTAAGCTTTATAAGCCTGTTTAAGCTTGGTTACAACCTCAGATCATAGAAAGGATCTTAATCGTTTTACGTGTATCTATGCTTTGGGTGACATTCTAGATCTTCACTGTTAAGCCTATTATGTATGTTATTGATTGTTTATTACCTGTTCTACACACCAATAGTGTAAAATAAAATTGTAACTCTTTGAAACAGACCCCAGTGTTTCTACTTTGTATTCTTTTGTTGGGTGAAACTGATATCGAGATCAGAGACCGTGAGTGCGCTATTTCCACCCACACCCCGGAATTAAATACGGTCGCTTACTGAAGACTCACCAATCTGATTGTTGACGAGGTTGTCAGCGCGATGGCGCAACCAGTCCTCGTAGCCTTGCTTCGCAGCCGTGATCAGCACCATGAAGCTCAGCGGCAAGATGCTGGTGTAAGGTGACACTGGACTGTCTGTAGGAAATTATGACAACTCATTATTTCGTTGAGCGCTCGTGGCCTAGGCGAACCGAGTGATTGGAATCAATCACTTGAGTTAAGCAACAACAGGCGCGGTCAGGTGCAGGATGGGTGACCGTCCCGTGACTACCGCTAGTGGCATTTTTCCGAGCGCTTCCGTGCTTCGCAAGGCACGTTAAGCCGTTGGTGCCGGCTGTCATGCAATGGCAGTCGTTAAGCCATGTCAGAGGCCTTATGGGCGGCTTGATAACTTCTGACAGTAAGGCCCACCACTGTCTTACAATCCTCCACCAACCCAGACTTGGCCCCCGTGGTGGACTATGGCCTAACCTTCCTGCGATGCAGGAAGAGACCTGTGCCCCAGCAGTGGGGACATACAAGGGTTGATAACGAACGACGGACGATTATTTCGTTGGCTCAGTCACTTATACGGAGTTAACACGTTCAGTCTGGCGTCAGTTCAGTCCGTGACCTTGATCAAGCTCGGATTGATGCCAGACTGCTGAGGCATCAAAATATTCGAATATCCGTCAGTCTGGTCCACCAGTCCTCTGAATAGACAATCATTATGCCGTCGGTCTAACCAGACTGATGGAATTGCCTGACGCCGGACTGAACTTGTACACTCCGTCATAGGGAGAATGAGAGAGGGAGGATTGCAAGGGCGTACCTGAGGCTACGAAGCGGCCGAAACACGGTTGACGGCCACAGATATCGCCGGAAGGACTAAGTGCAGCACTAAGCAGGGGATTGCTAGAAGACCGCGCAGGATCTGTCCTGAGCAGCGACTTTTTCTATCGGAGGCCAAGACTCACTGTTACCTAACATGATAGGGCTTGTCCAATCCACTATAAATAAACTTATTTTCAATAAATACCCATCATGATTTTACTATATTATAGCCTAAGTAATTATTCACAATAACTCTCTCCGGGCACTACCCGCACCACTATCCACATAACCCAAGGTTGTTTAGAAGAAAATACTCGTTAGTATTAAGCTCGCCTTTGTACAAATATGCTTATTGTGTAATAATTTTTTTTATAATCTAACCTAATCGTGTGTGCGCGTGCGCGACTCTGTGTAGGCGGCAGCGGCATCCCCGCGCCGCCGCCGCCGCGTTTTCTCTTTTATCTTGCGACCGGTGCTTGTTTTTTTGCGAATTAATTGTGATAGAAGGCAAATTGTTGAACTGTAATCAAATCTAGAGAGAGGTGTAAGTCTTGTACACATAGTAATTTTAAAAGTGAACGTATCACCGTAGTCTATTTCATGTAGGCGAGGTTGAAAGCCCGGGAAAATTTTCTAGGTAATTTGTCCTGATCTTGTGGCTACTGTACGAGTACCCTATGCTGCGGTATCAAGTAGTAACTTCACTGACATGGAAATGCAATTTGACTAACCTTTCAACCAGCCAACCGGTGATTCGGTGTTTTTACACCATTGTTCATATTTCATCCATTCTGTCCTTCAATTTTTTATAATTGCACCACCCATTCTACAAAACGTCAAAAGAGCATGCCGGGATTCGAACCTTCAACGATGTGAAGCTTCGTTCTACCGAAACGCTACCACTCTGTGAGATTACGAATAAATCATAGCCAAATACTCACCTATAACAATGGCGATGACCGTGACAATCAAGAAGTAGAAGTTGGCGACGCGGCGGAACTGCTCCGCCAAGTTCTTGGGCAAAAAGGTGAGGACCGTGTACTTGGCGGTCTTGATCTTGTTGGGCTTGCCCTTCCGGGCGGCGGGCGCGCCCACTTCGATGAGCCGCGTGCCGCCCGCTGCCGACACCTTGCTGGACTGATCGCAGAGGGCAAAACAAACAAAATCAAATCGTTTATTTACGAAATAGCTAAGTACTAGTCTATAACATGATTAGAATAACCTACTTGGTAGCTTTCTAAAAACCGGCTCAGATTTTTCGTTGGTGTTTAATAGCACAGGAATTAGTGATGTCACTGTTTAGTAAACAAACAAATGTCGAGTGAACTCTCGGGTTCTCTGATCGCTATATTATTACCAGGCCACTCAGAAAGTTTTTCGAAAAAAAGTTTTTTGGTATAAGACTCTGGCCACTTGTAATTGTTTTGAAAACATCGATTATTAAAAGTAAAAATACTACTGTTCGATTTTCAAATTTCCCTCCGCATTTTTTTGAGAGCCAATTCAAATTTTCTTGTCTCATTAAAAATAGGATCAGCATCGAGAACATTTTCGTGCTACGATTTTTTACGATTTCAAATGTGACTTAAAACCTGATGTGTCATTTGATCGACTTGGAATTGCTTTTATGGATGAAGGACCTTCAAAAGCAACTATCTACCGCTGGTATAGCGAGTTCAAACGCGGTCGTCTTACTTTGGGGGATGAACAAAGGAGTGGTGGTCCTACGACGGCTGTCACCGAAGAAAGTGTGCTGGCAGTAAAAAAAATAATTCCAGAAAACAGACGAATTACGTACGAAGAGATTCAGGCATTCAGCATACAATGCAGATTGGTTCAGGAAGTGTTCACAAGATTTTGCACGAGCACGTTCGCGTAAGGAGAATAGTTTCCCGCTGGGTGCCGCACAACCTCACCGAAGCTCAGAAGCAGGCCCGTGTGGATTGGTGCCGTGATATGTTACAAAAATTTTATGCTGGCTCGTCACGGCGCGTTTACGACATCGTGACAGGTGACGAATCCTGGATTTATCAATATGATCTTGATACAAAGCGTCAGTCGACAGTTTGGCTGTTTCAAAATGAACCAACGCCTACGAAAGTGAAGCGATCGAGGAGCGCAGCAAAAATTTTAATCGCTAGTTTCTTCACTTTGACGAGGTACCTAATTTCAATTCCACTTCGAGACCAAAGCAGCATCAACGTTGTATGGTATAGCACAAAATGACTGCCAGAAGTTTTTTCTGAATTGAGCAACAAGCGACCGAACACCGGGCTCCGCGGGGTCCTTCTTCACCACGACAACGCGCCCGCGCACTCTGCGATCAAAACGAGGGACATCCTGGACTCCACACCGGTCAGAGTTTTGGGGCACCCTCCTTACAGTTCTGATTTGGCTCCGTGTGACTTCTTTTTATTCCCTAAAATTAAAAATCAGCTCAAAGGGATACAGTTTTCATCGCCGGAAGACGCGCTAGCAGCGTTTGAGAAGGCCGTGGAAGAGGTGTCTGCGGAGGACTGAAAAAAATGTTTTGAAAATTGGTTCAGACGCATGAAACTTTGTATAAAGGCTGGTGGAGAGCTCTTTGAAAAGATTTGGTAAAAATATTTTTTTCATAGAAGTTAGTTATTTAGTTTCTCAAAACTTTCTGAGTATCCCACGTATTTATTGACCTGTGGCGTCATTATAGATTGGACCAATCCTGGCCGTTTTCGATAAAATGGCTTAAGATACAAAATTATAGTTATATCCTGTTTTTTGCAGATATGATCCAGTTTTAAGTTAAAATACCGTAAATCTGTTTTAAAAATCATAATTCATAGAAATGTATATATTAATACTTTGTTTTTTCACGCTGTTAAATAGCCAATTAACTTAACGTGGTTTGAGAAATACTGCCATTAAATACACGTATTTGCTTATTGTTGTCCTTCGCTCTAGGGGAGAACCTGTTTCGCGAGAACTTGGTAAGCCGCCGTCAACACTCTTTATGTTAAGAAATAGCTGTGTAATTTCCTTTTCATCCCATCTATTCGAAAAGGACGACTTGGTTCCTCTTTAAGTACACCCAAATGTGGTGTTATAGAAATAAGAATCAACTAATCCTCTATCAGTGCGCCACAACGCAATCATCTGTGCCGCGCACTTTTTGAATTTGGAACATTGTTCAGCGACAAAGAAATCGAACCCAAATATTGTTTGAATAAAAGTGGCTGGTAGGGCGGCCCAAAGGGCCAGTTACTGAATTGAGAATTTTGCTAAATAGTAGTGCTGTCTCTTCGAATTTCTCAGCAAAGAGCGCGACAGAACGTTACTTAAGTACATATTTACTTAGTGAAATTCTCAATTCAGAAACCGGCCCATAGTCACGGCGGCTGAATAAAAAACTCTAACTTAAAACGCGAACCCGCTTCAGCGGGTTACGGGCAGCGCTACAGCCCGCTTTTCGTCAATTTTGAATGATTGTTAGAAATGCATGGTTTTGTTTTCAAAAATTCATGTGACAGGATAGATTGAACTCCTGAAAGTATTCGAAGTGACGCAAAAAATGAGATCGATAATCTTTGCCCAGGAGAAATGTAATGAAAGCCTATGATAATTTTATTGAATGGAGAAATGGAAGAGGCGCCAAGAATTTTTCAGAATCTGTGTTTTTGGCCTACTTTCAGCCTTCCGTCATATCTTGCTTTATTATTAGATCCTACTTCATTTCAATTTAGTTTAAAAACCTATTTGTTCCTTAGCACGGGTTAGTGCATTAAAAAAAAAGATAGTGTATTCAATTTAGTTGTCACTCTGTTTTATTAAATAATAATATTACAATAAAATTCTGAAGCGCCTTTTATTTTCTCATAGTGGATGATGAAAAGTAGAGTGTATCACTCGGTCGCAAAACAGGTTTTTGGCTTGGGCGACTTACTTTGAAGATCTCGCTTGTTTCAGGATTTTTTCTACTGAAGGCCTGAGCAGTCGAGGGACTTTTGTCCCCAAAGGGCAAAAGTCCCTGAATCTTAGAAAATGTCCTCCGAGTACTTGTCGCGGACTCAACGCCTACGGCGTGCGGTCATTTATTCCCCGGAAATTGAGTGAAGCGTACGCTATGGAAGTAAATATTCTGAGATTACCTACATTGTGTTGTAATTTACATGAAGTTGAAAAACAAAGGTGTAGGTTTAAAACAAAACACCGAACTTTTGTCCAGTAATACTTTTGTAAAAATATAATAAACGAGTGAAATCCGTATTAAAACAGTTTTAATTATGTCAAGTACTCGTGTTAACCTTAGAAAATACTACCTACATTAAATTAAAGCAGGAATAATTCTAGGTCACCTTCCCCACCACTGAGACATACCTGCGAAGTCAAAGGTTGATATCACCATACTCCACTATGGTGAAGAATAATTTTATTCGAAACTTTATATTGACTAGGGACACAATGCATGTGCCTCTTTCTTCGAAACGACAGATTGCCAAATTATTGGCATTCAATATTTATGACCCCATTATTGTTGAGACAATAAAACAGGGACCAACTAAAGTTGCTAACTGTAGAAGTTCTACACTCAAACCTCTGTATTCTGAGGTTTTGATAAAACCTAGTATAAGTAGGTTAAGCTTGACTGCTGATTTAAACTATCAGCGCAGACAACAGAAAAGCCCCCCTTAAAAAAACTTATCTTAGCTAATCAAAATTTACAGGGCGGTTTTTCTGGTAAATTACTAGAATTAGAGTTATTTCTAGAACAACATAGAGTAGATGTACTCTGTGTCACTGAGCACTGGCTACTAGAGTCCCAAATGAATTTTTCTGTAAATAATTATGAAATAGCCAGTTGCTTTAATAGAAAGTCTGCATTGCATGGTGGATCTTTAATAATAGTAAATAGTAGTTTGAAGTATAAAGAACGAAAAGATATTAGCAGACTTTCTGTTGAAAAAGTTGTAGAACTATCATGTGTTGAACTGGCTAAGCATATTGTAGTAAGCGTATACAGGCCCCCCGCCAGTGACTACAGTTTATTTGAATCCGTACTAGAGGATGTTTTAAAGGTAGCTTCAAGTAGTAGCAAGAAAGTTATAGTATGTGGAGATTTTAATATAGACTTGCTGGTAGACTCCGTTTTAAATAACAAATTAAAACTTATTTTCAAGTCTTTTAATTTAGTTAATATTTTCTTAGAGCCTTCTAGGATTACCGAAAACACAGCCACCTGTCTTGACAATGTATTCTGCGACTGTGAATTTTCGCATTGTTCTACAGTAACTTGCTTAAAGTCAGACCACAATGGTCAAATTGTCCACTTTGAAGCAGATTTTAAAAAAAAGGAGCAAGCTATAATTTATCGGCCCATTACAGCAAAAAAGATGGAATTATTTAGAAATTACATACAAAGTAGCTTACCTACACAAAATAATAAGACCATTAATGCAAATGCTCATTATGGAGATTTATTCAAAGTTGTTTCAGGTAGTTTTGAAAAAGTTTTTAAATTAAAAAAGTTATCATCAAAAAGAAATAAAGTAGCATTTAGTGAATGGGCTACTGCCGGCATCCGAAAAAGCAGGGACACACTATATGCGCTATATGAGAAAAAAACATACACATATGACCCCAGTTTTATACAGTATGTTAAACTATATTCAAAATTATTTAAGGCCGTCTGCCACAAAGCAAAATGTGAGCATATAAAATCAAAAATCCTTCAATCGTCTAATAAATCCAGAACAATTTGGGCTATTATAAATAAGGAAACCGGTAAATCCAAATCAGGAGATCGCGAACTTTCACTTAAAATAGATGATAAATTAATAACCTCAAATGAAGACATTGCTACGGCTTTTGAACAGTTCTTTACAAATGTTCCAATTGTAACGACAGCTCCTTTAGACTCTTCTCCAGCTCTTGCTGAAAGTATTTTGAAAGACAATGTCCCCCCATGCCATCACGATTTTTCGTTCGACTATATTGAAGCCCATACCGTGATTAAATCGTTTAAAAAGCTAAAGCTTAAAAAAACTGAGGACTTATGGGGTATGTCAGTAATAGTAGTTAGCTCAGTAATCGATACCCTAGCACCCCATTTAGCCAAAATCTTTAACAAATGTTTAGATGAGGGTATATTCCCTGATCTAATGAAATATAGTAGGCTCGTTCCTTTATTTAAAAGCGGTGATAAGCAAGATCCCACAAATTTCAGACCAGTCTCAGTTCTACCCGTTTTGAGTAAAATATTCGAGAAGATAGTTCTAGGTCAGCTGCTTACACATTTCAATGACTATCAACTTCTCCATGGTCAGCAATTCGGCTTTACGCAAGGGCGCTCTACAACGGACGCCGGCGTCATGTTAGTTAAACATATATTTAGTGCATGGGAAGAGCGCAAGGATGCTATAGGCGTATTCTGTGACTTGTCGAAAGCATTTGATTGCGTTGACCATAAAACCCTTCTTTTAAAATTAAAGCACTATGGTATAAACGGGAATAGCCTAAAACTTATAACATCATATTTAGAAGGGAGAGTTCAAAGAGCTGATATAAATAGAACTAAATCTTCAGGGTCAGAGGTCAGGATAGGAGTGCCACAGGGATCGATTTTGGGGCCGTTCCTCTTCCTCGTATATGTAAATGATTTGCCGTTCATGGTTCAAAATATGTCAGAGATAGTATTATTTGCAGATGACACGTCTCTTATTTTTAAAATTAAGAGACAAGAAAATGACCTTGACAATACAAATAATGCTCTCTCTCGGGTACTAAATTGGTTTACTTCTAATAACTTATTGTTAAATTCAAAAAAGACGAAATGTATAAAGTTCACTCTTCCAAATGTCAAAACGGTAGACAGCAATGTTTTACTGGGGAATGACAAATTAGACCTTGTGAATGAAACTGTATTCCTAGGTATCACAATTGATGCAAAGCTTCAATGGGGTCCTCATGTAGAAAAATTAGCAAATAGGCTTAGTTCAGCAGCATATGCAGTCAAAAGAATTAGGGAACTAACTGACGTCGCAACTGCTAGGCTTGTTTATTTTAGTTACTTCCATAGTCTTATGTCCTATGGCATACTACTGTGGGGACGGGCAGCAGACATTGAGACCATCTTCGTCTTGCAGAAGAGAGCGATCAGATTCATTTATAGGCTGGGTAGTAGAGATTCGTTAAGAGATTTCTTTAAAGAAACTAACATCCTGACAGTTGCCAGTCAGTATATATATGAAAACATTATGTACGTTAGGAAAAATATCAGTAACTTTAAAACTTTAGGTAGCCAACACAATGTAAATACTAGAAATAAACATAAACTTTTGTTCCCACTATTTAGGCTGGCAAAGGTTAATACATCCTTCATGGGGCATTGTATACGCTTCTATAATAAAATCCCTGAAGATATATTAAGCTTGCCTGAATCGCGGTTCAAAAAATATGTTAAGCACACTTTGTGCCAAAAGGGCTACTATAACATAAAGGATTATTTAGATGACAATGAGGTCTGGAATGAAAGCCAGTACAATGTATGAGTTCTATGTTCAAAATAATTATGTAAACTATGTTAATTAAGGACTTTTGAAAAGACTAAGTTAGGAGTTTTTTTGTCCATTTTTTCTCCTAAATGATCTAGATTTTGAAATGGACACCTAGTTTGAATTGTAACGTTCATTAAGCCGCAGTTTCTGTGCTACTTTGAATAAAACCTTTTCATTTCATTTCATTTCATTTCATTTCATTTCATTTCATTTCATTTCATTTCATTTCATTTCATTTCATTTCATTTCATTTCATTTCATTTCATTTCATTTCCACCAATGGGGCCAAGTCCGAGTTGGTAGAGGATTGTAAGACAGTGGCGGGCCTTTCTGTCTGAAGTTACCATGCCATCCATAAGGCTTCTGACATGGCCACTACATAACAGCCGGCACATACGGCTTAGCGTGCCTTGCGCGGAAGCACGGGCGCTCGGAAAAAATGCCGGAAAAATAGCGGTAGTCACGGGATGGTCACCCATCCAGCACCAGCTGACCGCCTTTGTTGTTGCTTTACCTTAGTGATTATTCCAATCACTTGGTTCCACTCGGCCACGAGCGCTTCGAAAGTTATTGAACTCACCAGTTTTAAAGATTTTAAAAACTGTAGAAGACTAATAAACTAGCTAGTACATTTATTTAGTGTATCTGTGATTAAAAGATTCGTGATTAAAAGAAGAAACTCCAAAGTCTGGATATAATTTGAAAAAGCCTGTAGTCAGCGGCCATAAAACACATTGCCGTGTAAATTTAGATATCTACCAAAATTAGTTTTAAGTTTTTGTATGCTTTCAGGCACCGGCTGAAAATTAACGCCGTTGCCCAGCTACGGTATCAAGTTGAGAGGATTTCTTTTTGGTGCTTTTATGTTAGTTTTAAGTTAAACAAGTTTGTTCAATTGTGTAAATACCAAATAAAAATTATTATTATCATAGTATATCATAAAGTAGCGTAACTATACCGGAGAGGTAGACGTACACCAGAGTTTGCTACGATCCTGACTTTTTCGCTTCGCTAACATTCATCAGGTGCATAGTACTAGAACTTCTAATATCCGTGTGAATATAAAACGCTAATACCGGTGTATGCACAGGTTATACCTATGTCAAGGTTCGCAAAGTCCGTGTCCGTTGATTATTGACTAGTAGGTAGGTTGTAGATTACTAGGTAAACTATTATAAAGTCTACCGAAGTACCTGCGTCCTGTATAATGTAGATGAAGACGGCTAGAGCAGCTCTTCCTAGTGAATAAACTGTTGTTAACAAGAAACAAATAATACTCTTTTATGGCCTGTTTACATTTGTATAACATAGGTACATTTTATCCTGTACTTCTATAAAAATAGTTAATTAAATGCAAAAATAAAAATATTTATTGATCGAATAGGTTTCTGAATTGAGAATTTCACTAAGTAAATACATAAGTATAGTTCTGTCACGCTCTTTTCTGAAAGAATCGAAGAGACAGCACTACAGTAAACTATTTACTTAGCGAAAGTCTCAATTCAGAAACTAGCCCTAACGTTTTTAAAGTACCTATGTACTCGTAGCATCTACTTATTAAAACGCTGAATTAGAAATAATACTTTTTTTTTATCTTTTTTCATTGAAACCCTAAGCTAGCTGCGGGTCTCAACACGACCACACGACTGTCAACTAAACAAAAAGTAAAAAAATCCTTTAAAATAATTCAAACTTGACTGGAGGGCTGCGCCGGCCAACTATTATAAAGAAGTACTTATTGTTACAGTACACATATGAGGAGGTATTTGAGGTAGATACTGCTGTTTCTACAATGTAATAAAGTTTCAGTTTGGTTTGATTATAATAAAATTATAAATGGTTTTCAGGTTTCTAATAGTCAGTAATTAGAGTAGGCTAGGTGACGATAAGTATTGTCGCGGTCCTATCCCGAACCATCTAGAATAGAGCCTGCTAGAAGCCTATCGAATAGTCGCCGCATGCTGCGTTTGGGTAAACAATAAACGCTGCAAGCAATAATGACTCGTATGTCCCCTGGAATAAGGTTCAAAACTCTTTGACAGAAAACTGTTCGAGCGACGTTGCCGCGTGTACCGAGTGTAGGTACGTACGCGAATGTTCGAGAACCCTTGCCGGCGGATATAAATAGCGGCCGCGCCGGCGCGCTGTCCCTCCCCTGCCAGTGTCCCCCCTAGCGGGGACACTGCTCTTTCATAGTAGTTTTGTAATTTAAACTCTTCTAAGTGGACGCTCCGCTAGGGAGCTCCGCTGTGCGCCCTCCTCGGCCTCGAAGGGGGTCGCTCCCGATGTGGGTTTAGGGGTCCTTAGGACCAAAACCAGTCCCAAGGTGGTGTTTAGTGGGTAGGCGCACTTCTTGTGAGTACCACATTGGCAGCACGGCCGGGTCCGTGCTGTTATGCATGAGCATTCACCACCTCCCTCCCCCGTGTCCTCCGGAGGATGCCCTTTATAGGGTTAAAAAAAAAGCGGCGCGCTGTCAGTTCCGTTTGGAATAGCGAAGAGTGAACTTTGAGCGAACATACCTGCGATACGAGCGATAACCTACGACCTCAGCGATACTATTGAACTTCGATTGGAATCTACGTGTGGACTTCGTGTCGTGAAGACCTGCAGACCAGACCCTACGTGAATAAATTCTAAGAAGTTGTCATTGGCGTTTTACCTCCAGATCTAGAACCCTAGCCCGTAACAGTATTAAACAGAATTTTAGCACGAACTAACAGGTATACGTTTCTACCATGGACGTAGCCAGGGGACTGGAGCAGCTGCCACTCCCCGTGTCCGTACCTGCCTTCAAGTAGTCCAACTATCGCACGAAAATAATAAAAACAAAATATTGTGTAAAATTTTTCTTTACGCTGAAATACGACGGCTTGGAGACAGCCGATCTTGAGGGTGTGACGGTTAGAAGTGTTAAAAGGGGCTGAGCTACTTCTAGACTCAACGAAACTGATTGTGGAATATGTCGTCCACTCGGCCTCGTCTATGAACTTCAGCCAGGTCAATCTTTGAAGAAAAACTAGCGTTTTGGACCACGGCGACCAATCTCTCGTGGTCATGGAACTAAGTTGGTTGGTAGCATTCTAAAACACACATTATTGGTATCGACTATAGAGGCTAAAGGCCTGCGCAGACGAGGGACTTTTGTCCCCTTTTGTGGCTCTCGCTAGTTTCAGGATTCTTTCTACTCGTACTGAAGGCCCAAAGGACAAAAGTCCCGGAATCGTAAAAAATGTCCTCCGAGTACCTACTTGTCGCGGACTCAACGCCTACGGTTTGCGGTCATTTGTTCCCCGGAAATTGAGTGAAGCGTACGCTATGGAAGCAAATATTCTGAGATAACATTGTGTTGTAATTTACATGAAGTTGAAAAAGAAAAGGGGTTTTAAAAGAAAACACCGAACTTTTGTCCAGTCCGGTCTCTTGACTTTTTGTACGGGGTACTTTTGGTCCTTCGTGTGCGTTATTCAATACAACTTCTTCTTCAGGCTATATTATGTAGTCCACTGCTGGTCATAGCCCTCGCCTAATGAGTGCCGCATCTGCCGGCAGTTTTTCGCAGATCGTCATCCCACCTGGTCGAAGGGCGTCCTACACTACGTTTGCCGAGTCGCGGTCTTCACTCAAGAACACGTTTACTCCAACGGTTGTCGGTTCTTCGCGAGATAATGGCCAGCCCACTGCCACTTCAGCTTGCTGATTCTCTGAGCTATGTCGATAACTTTGGTTCTCTGTTGGATGCACTAGTTACGAATCCTATCCTTCAGAGAAACTCCGAGCATACGAGTAGCTCTCTCCATAGCTCGCTGAGCGCCTTTGAACTGGTGGACCAGACCTTTCGTGAGTGTCCATGTCTCGGCTCCGTAGGTCATCAGGTAGGACGCACTAGTTGAAAACTTTCGTTTTCAAACATTGCGGTATGGATGACGAGAAGACTCGACGTAGTTTCCTAAACGCTATCCTCCTCTTGGTCTCCTTCTCGAAATTATTTTTACCTAACTGCAAAATCTCCCCGAGGTAAGTGTATTCAGAAACGGTTTCGAGAAGGTGACCTTGTACGACGACCGGTCCCGGATCAATGTGGCTATTGATCATGACTTTGGTTTTATCCAAATTCATGCCCAGACCGACACGTCGCGAGGCTGAATCTAGGCCGATCAGCATCTGGTTCAGCTCCTCTAGCTACTCCGCCATTAAGACCATGTCATCTGCGAATCGCAGGTGTGAGATGTAGTCGCCATTTATGTTAATGCCCTTTCCTTTCCAGTCCAGCGTCTTAAACATGTCTTCCAACGCGCTTGTGAACAGTTTTGGGGATATAACATCCCCCTGTCAACTGTACAACTTATAAGAGATCTATATCGACGGACAAAAAAGTACCCGGGGGATAGTCCCTCGCCTGCGCAGGCCTTAAACCATGATATTTAAAAAAAGTATACACCGTGAATTTTGGGTGATTTGAAAGTCATAGCAAAATGAATGTGACTTAACAATAGCTAACGACTACGATAGGTAGATTTTAAAAAAGTCACTTTTTAATAATTATCGAGTTTTCGACACAAACTTGAATCTGTTAGAACCATTGGTTGCCAGCCAGAGAGGCGCGCGGCCCGAGTGTCCGCGGGTCATTGGTTTCGTATACGACAGGCGATACCAGTTGTTGGCGAATTTTTCAAACCAAGACTTCTCGAAAACTCGAATCATGATTTTTCAACTGTTTCTTTTATTTAACGTCTGCAAAACTAATAGTCTAAATAGATGGAATTGTCGCCTACAAATTTATAACCGCATCTTTTAAACATGTGTGGTTTGAGTTTATATAAGTATACCTAAGTAAAAACCCGCAATAAAAAAATCCTTGTCACTTACAGCCTGCTATCGCTCACTTTTATCTACATCTACAACTACAAACGACAAAAGGCGTTATTCAGTATTATCATCGCCACCTCCGCCCTCTGCTGGGTTTTTCCGTTTTTCCCCATCACGCCATCTTTCGCGGTCCCTCGCTATCCGCATCGGTGTTATTCAACAATAAATTAAAGTATTTTTAATATTTTGTGTATTTTTTAAATTTGTATTTCTTAATGATTCGCGATACTCATACATAGTTAAATATTAAAGTTTTTTAAAGTAGTTACACAATTATAATTTTATGAGTGAATAATTTACAGAGTTATTTATAATAAATAACATGATTCTTCTAGAACCAAAGAACACACCTCAATAGATGAATGATTTTGTTAAGAACCCAGGAGATTATTGTTAGACTAGGTATTTTTTTTTGTTCTTGGTGCAAAGCGGTTTGTGGAGCTACGAGTAGCATAGGTATTATTACATTGAATTTAAAATTCAATGTTATTACCTAGTTTTACCTTACCTCGACAGAAGCTACCTCGCTGAGTGACGTGATGTCGACTGTACAATAAATATTATTTTCCTTTCCTTGGATAGTGAAATAAAAAAAGACAAGTTTTATGTAAGTTACCTAACACAATTTAGATATCACTTATAATAAAAAAAGATAAAGATAGAGAAACTTCTTTTTTACAATTGCTGCAAAAAATTATAACCTCAATTGCATTTTGTCAGCTCATGTAGGACTTAATGTAACTGCTGACTATGCCGATAAAAGGACCGAAATGCATAGTTTTTGGAGTATCGATAAATAACAATCCTGGTACGTCCCGACTGCTGGGGCACGAATCTCTTCCTGCATCGCAAGAAGGTTAGGTCATTCTCCACTACCGGGACTCGAACCCGCGACATCTGGCACGGTTAGCCAGAGGTCGCGGGTTTGAGTCCCGGCATGGATGGTTTTTTTAGCCTCTAAATAGGTTATGAAAATTTTAGGATTAACTATCAACAATTAATCTTTAAAATTTTTACTTTCTTTTCCTGTTCTATTTCTCTATATATATTATAGGTATAGTCGAAGTCGACGTCTAAAATATATTCTCTATAATTGTGATTTCAGCTGCGTTTTCACGAATGTACTGCGCTCGGACAGAGTGAGCTATTTTAGCTTCTCGGAAATTAACGAGTTACCACCGGATATTTTAGCGCTTATACAATACATCTCAGTGTTTCGTTATCAACCCTTGTATGTCCCCACTGTTGGGGCACGGATCCCTTCCTGCATCGCAGGAAGCTTAGGCCATACTCCACCACGGGGGCCAAGTCCGGGTTGGTGGAGGATTGTAAGACAGTGGCGGGCCTTACTGTCAGAAGTTATCAAGCCGCCCATATGGCCTCTGACATGGCTTAACGACTGCCATTATATGACAGCCGGCACCAACGGCTTAACGTGCCTTGCGAATCACAGTGTAATCAAAGTTATATCGGAAACGGTTGCATCACTGTCCTGGCTAAGAAAACTCGCAGGAATTTTTATTTTCATGTCGAAAACCTATTGAAATCGGTTCACACGGAGTATTACTTTAAATAGGTAGCCTCATTGCATGTGCGTATCTCAAATTAATATCGCGCCATCCAGCGATTAATATAACATACAAAAATATGACAGGTTGATGACATTCAAAAGTAAGTAATAATTTAATCACATTACCCTCATTTGTTTTAGCGTCCGTGGACTTCCTGTGGATCAGAACATAACAACGTGGTCTGCGAAGCACGGTCAATGCCGAAGCGTCGGTCAGTTCGCCGCTGACATTCGCAATGGCAACTTGCTGCCCGACGATTATCGCGATTATGCCACCAAGGTGACACGTGAGAAGTAAAGCATGTGTGGTCAGTAAATGATAGGGTACTGAACATCTTTCTTATACATTATTTATGATCTAGCTACCCGGTGCTAAATAGCACCGCCGGTGGAAAAAAAAACAAATCCTCTTTTATAATGCGTTATTGTGCTGCGTGATGTGGACCTAGAGAATTGCACCAACCCAAATTCTTCCCGCACGTATCGTGAAATGCGACTAAGGGACACAAACCAGGGGGTGGGCAGTAGCGCCCCCTGCAGTACAATTCCACCAAACTGCGATCCCCAACCCGCATGCCCAGCGTGGGGATTATGGGCATTACCCCCCTATGATGGCACAGCCTTGCGCTATGGCGCTCATTAGGGGAGAGCTACGAGTATGTCCAGCAGTGGACTAATATAGCCTGAAGAAAAATTGCAAGAAAAGAAGATATCTATATCAGTTATTGTTTTTTGCACAAGATAACTATGGTTGATTTTTCTTTAGTAGCACTGGTTAGGTAGCACCGGCTCGCCCCAGTAATAGGGTAAATTTATTTTCGATACTTACATTTTGTATCGCTGCTTTCAATAAATAGGTAGGTAGGTACTTACAATTTCGAAATAGTTTGGATCTTTTTAGGGTTTCACAGTTAATAAGAAACAAGAAAAAAACTGTAAAGTTTTGCCAAGTCCGTCTGTCTGTCTCTGTCTGTCCGCAGCTTAGCTTAGAAATGCTTAGTACCAGAAAACTTAAATTTCGCCAATTCATTAAATCAGGCTTCAAATTCAACGCTTCGGCTAGCCTTTAAATTAGCAGCATTGTCTAAAACGTTTGACCACTTGGCTGACCAAAAACTAGCCTCTTTAGTAAAAGCTGAATGAAGAGCGCCGTTTAGTGTGGAATTAGATAACTCAAGAGGGCATCAACGCAACAGCTGCTTTACTTCACCTCTCAGATTAATGAATCTGAGCTTCACCTACGTCTGCTCTGGCAGGATAACCATGATATTTGATTGAAACTGAACTGATGGGACAGATTTTTCTTCCTGAATACTTTCGACTGGTCAATATGACATGAATTAAAAACAGGCACCATTCGGTTGCTGATAGGTTCAAATGATGTGAAAACTGACTCAGCGCACACTATTTCCACAAAGTGGTTCTGATTGTCTTCCTAGAGAGTATATATAAAATCGGAGACGCGGAGGGAGGCCAGCTGCCGCCCGCTGTAACAAAGAATAAGAAGCCGTAGCGACTGAGTCTGGTTGAGCAAGCCGAAGCTGTGGAGTTGAGCTTGGTTGGCAGCACCTATTTACGCAAGGGCGAAGGGGCTGGTACAGGATGGGTGAGCGTCCCGTGACTACCGCTAGGGCATTTTTCCGAGCGCTTCCGTGCTTCGCAAGGCACGCTAAGCCGTTGGTGCCGGCTGTCATATAATGGCAGTCGTTAAGCCATGTCAGAGGCCTTATGGGCGGCTTGATAACTTCTGACAGTAAGGCCCGCCACTGTCTTACAATCCTCCACCAACCCGGACTTGGCCCCCGTGGTGGAGTATGGCCTAACCTTCCTGCGATGCAGGAAGAGACCCGTGCCCCAACAGTGGGGACAAACAAGGGTTGATAACGAAGCGGCTGCACATCTCGCAGCTTCGGAGCAGTTGCCGAAGTAAATTACGGCCAACATGCAGTTGCCAAGGTCACCGATAAACAGAAGTGGCGAGTACTGTGAGTACTGTTTATTAAGTATGCAAAACTGACGCCCCGTCTAGTACTGACTACTTGGATAGCCACCTTCAGCCAGGTTATTTAAAGGTTTGTTCAATAACACGGCTGAATGACCTTCAGTTCTTTAGTTGCATGCCGCTGCTTAATGAATGTCCTAGACAGTTGTTTTGACGGCAAATTTTACCAGTTGGCGGCGACACATATACAATATTAATATAATGTTAATACGGCCGATACCCTTGAAAGTATGGTCATGAGATCTTTTTTAAATGTGTGCCATGGTTGAAATAGGGGCCAAGAAAAAACACTGAAATAAATTCTGGCCTGCTGCATCGTGAAGAGGGAATGCCGGAAGAGTTCTCGCCTGATAAGACCGGGGTCTGGGTTTTCGCCAGATAATTGATCTATAGAGATATCGGTGAATCTCGACAGTACCGAGATTAAAAAAATATGTTATCTGATGAGGGTAGGGGTGGTTCTGAAAAATCTTAATTCGGCTTACCAAATTCAGGGGCGGCGACGGCGATGGAAACAACGGGAGCTTGACTCACCGTGTGACGTACATTAGATTGTTTATTGGCACTAATTCCCTAAGAACGGCCGTTCGATATTAGATAAAGCTATTTTTTTTGTAATTTTTAAGCGTGTTAAAATATATATAGTTTCGTGCACGGTCAGTGAGAAGAAGAAGCGAGAATAATCTGACAAGCGAGACGTAGACAGATTAATAATAAGAAAAAATTAAAAGAAGGTACATAATATGCAACCTCTGGCGTTAACATGCTGCCCGGGCTGAAGGTATGCCTTCAGAAAACACAAAACAAAATCAAATAATATTATTATTTCTCCATATTAATACGAACTAATAATTGCTTCAAGTGTCTAATTACTTGCTTGCGAACACATTAAAAAACCTTAAATAAATTAAAATTAAAAATGAAATTAACTATAACACAAGTAGTAGTCACTGAAGTGTTTACTGAAGTGGCAAAGGACAGAGTCGAACAACAGGCCTCACATAATCGTAGCTACCCGTTTGCGTTCTAACTTTAACAGTACGAATAACTCCGTCTCTACCAGGGTAGAGTTCGTCTATTATACCAAGAGGCCAATGTAAAGGTGGCGAATTATCTTCGCGAATGATAACTAAGTATGCAATTCTTTTCTACAGGTTTTGAAGGAGTATTCCATTTCTGTCTGCCTTGGAGTAAACTTAAATATTCCTGTTTCCATCTGCGCCAGTAAGATTGTACCAATTTCGAAAGCATGTCAAAACGACTGAGTCTGTTATCTGGGACATTGGTAAAATCTTCGGCAGGTAAGTATTTTAAAGGAGTAACGTTTAGAAAATGTGAAGGCATTAATGCAGTTAATTCCGTAGGGTCAGAACTTAGTACACAAAGAGGACGACTATTCATTAAGCCTTCAATCTGAATAAGAATCGTGTTAAATTCCTCATAGGTAAGGATTTGATTACCTATCACCCGATTGAGACGAGATTTGACAGATTTTATGTTACTCTCCCATATCCCTCCAAAATGGAGGGCTAGCGGCGGATTGCGTTTAAATTGAATACGTAAATCATGTTTTGGCCAATATATATGGTATGAGCCTCACTTTGTAAGAATGTATAAAGCTCATCAAGCTTTCGTTTAGCACCGATAAAATTGGTTCCTCTATCACTTACAATAAGCAATACAGGTCCTCTTCTGGAAATAAAACGTTTAAACGCCATTAGAAATGTTTCCGAGCTAGGATCGGTGACTAACTCTAAATGAAGAGCTTTTGTAGTCAAACAAATGAATAAACACAGATAGGCTTTCGTAGCTTTTACTCCGCGACGACGATAAGGAGTAACGTAAAAAGGACCGCCGTAATCAACACCGGTAAAAACAAAGCTTATAACTTCGCTCACCCGAAAATGAGGTAGATCACCCATCAAGGGAAATGGATTGGAGGGCTTTGTTTTAAAACAAATGTTGCATTTTTGGAAACGTTTACGTATCATATTTCGTGCAGAAAGTATCCAAAAATTTTGTCTGAGCAACGCTAATAATAGGCTAGGGCCAGCGTGTAAGATTTTGATGTGATAATAATCTACAATAAGATGAACTATACGATCTTTAGCGGGCAAAACAATTGACTTAAACGACCGCCTACACGGACAATTCCAGTTTCATCAACAAAAGCGTTTAGTTTTAGTAAAGCGTTGTCATTTATATTCAAAGAGTGGCGCTTCTGAAAGCAAGAAATAATATAGTTTTCTGTCTTTTCTAAGTCAATAACTGAAATGAGACCTTTCGTTCGTAAAACTTTGATAAAACGGAGAACATAAACACATGCGTGTAAAAGTTTATTCCAGTTAGATATCCTATTTGCGAGTTCGTAAATAGCATTGTCTTGTACATCTTGTTCCGAGGTAACAAGCAAAGATACAGTTTTAGCCTCAGGGAGCACAGACTCTAATATGCCAGTTGTGAAATTCGAGGTTGGCCATTCCTTGACAGGAAGAGATAGCCAAGAAGGTCCATTGAAATAAAATTCATTGTTTATTAATTGGCTCGGGACGAGATATAATATCTGCGGGATCTCTTTTCCCGAGACATGGGACCAATGTTCAGCAGGAACATTTTCATCAATGGCCGCAATGCGGTTTGCAACAAAAGTTTTGAATTTGTACGGCGGCGCACGAATTCATGATAGAGCCACCATAGAGTCTGTAATAGCGACAATGCGGTTAATACGCGTTCGTTCCGTTATAGGGTCTCGGACACACACAAGCAGACTTGAAAGCAAAAGTGCTGCGCAAAGTTCAAGTCTAGCAAGCGATACATATTTCGGGGAGGCGACTCTTGATTTGGAGCATAAAAGTGTGACTTTACCTTCATCATAATCATCTTTACTAACTCTAATGTAATACCGTAATAGCGCCGTAACACTTTTCACTCGCGTCAGCAAATCCTACAAGAGTAATATTTGGAAGAGTTTGAGAAATGCCTACATGACGAGGTATTTTTAAATTTTCAAGCAAATGCAGTTCTTGTTTGAACTGTTTCCATTGGTCTTCAATATAAGCGGGAACTTCATCGTCCCAATCTAGATTCTGCTTCCAACACTCTTGGATAAGCTCTTGGAACTCTTGGAAGCAGTTTCAATAGAGCAGTGACCGGACCTAATAACGAAAGCGGATCAAATGACCTAGCGGTCACAGATAAAATAATGCGTTTCGTACATTTGAACTCCTCTGAGTTGTCATTGATTTTAAAAAGGAAAACGTCTTCATGTGGTTTCCACTGGAGACCTATAATTTTCGTTGATGCGTCTTCATCGAATTGAATGATATTAGGAGATCGGTGATCAGCTGGGATGCGTCTCATGAACTCAGTACTATTAGATACCCACTTGACTATGTTAAAGCCACCAGCTTTGAACAGCTGCACGAGATCATGGTATTGCTTGTGAGCTTCGTCGACAGTTTCAACTGAAGATATTAAATCGTCCATGTAAAAATAGCGTTCAGCTGCCCGAGCTGCAATTGGCCAGCGTGATCGTTCGTCTTCG
This sequence comes from Yponomeuta sedellus, assembly GCA_934045075.1. NCBI lineage: Eukaryota > Metazoa > Arthropoda > Insecta > Lepidoptera > Yponomeutidae > Yponomeuta > Yponomeuta sedellus. The sequence goes on along the minus strand of OW203724.1, from coordinate 4,376,563 downwards.
GCGAGTTGTCTAATAACGCGCATTGCTAAATATGGGGAACTTGATATTCCAAAAGCAACACAGTTAAATTCATAAGTCAATATAGGATCATTTGAGTCAAATCTGAATAAAATACGCTGATAGCGGTGATGTTTCGGATCAAGCTTCACTTGAAAATACATTTTTTCAATATCTGCGGAGAGAGCGATTGGAAAAAATCTCAAATTTATTAAAAGATCAAATATGTTCGTCTGTAGGTTCGGTCCAACGTGTAAAATATCATTAAGCGATTTATTGGAACTGGTTTTGGAACTAGCATTTAATACGACCCTAGTTTGAAAGTCGCCTTATCGGGGCGATACACAGCGTGGTGCGGAATATAATAGCACGGACCGGGGGCTGGGTCTGCGACAGCATTTAAATACCCTTTATCAATGTACTCTTTGACGGTTGCATTGTAATCTTTGCGTAATTCCGGTACAACATCTAACTTCTTTTCTAACGACAGCAAACACATCTTGGCGCGTGTGTCAGAGCAACCGAGTTCGGCGGGATCAGATTTAAAAGGAAGTGTCACTGTGTAACGTCCGGTCTCATCACGTGAAAAATTATCCACAAAAATACGTTCGCATTCTGCGTCATCAGGGCTTAAATGTTTTTTAACTGGCACGTTTTCCAGTTCCCAGAAGCGTTGAGTAAAATTTTCTAGACTCGGTTTACCCTGAACCGCAACGTGAAAAGAACGATCGTTAATGTTAGACGGCGTTGTGCATTCGGCCTTTCCCATGATGACATACCCCAAGGATGTCTGCATACCTACCACTGATGACGTAGGTGACATTACCTTGTGTGTCCCTAGAAGAAATGGGAATAATTCATTGCTGATCAGCAAGTCGATATCAGCGGGCGTGTGGTAGTCATCATCTGCTAAAGGAAAGCCGTGCAGATGTTGCAATTCGTCAGTATTAATAAAAGCGTTCGGTATTTTATCCGAAATTGTATTAATTACTCGGGCGTTAAAGTTCAAATTCGCGTAAATATAATGTACCTGACTAAAAGAAATTTGAAAATGGTGAAAATGGCGGACCGGCACAGCAATGTGTAACCTTCAGTTGCACATGAAAATTACTAATATTTTCTTCAGAAAGTATGATGAAATATATGAAAGTAACCTTCTGATTGCTTAGCAATTGGGATAGAAATAGCGTTAGCGACCGTATTTAAACGTTAACACAAGGATGCGTAAAATATGCGTATGAAAAAAAATTTAGGTATGGCGGCAACTATGTTGCGAACAAATTAGCGTTTTTCAATTGTATAATAGACAAAACTTAGCGGGACTGAGGAAGATAGAAGGTATATATCCGGTGGAGAAGGACTAAAATGATGAGGATAGGGGTGGTTCTGAAAAATCTTAATTCGGCTTACCCAATTCAGGGGCGGCGACGGCGATGGAAACAACGGGAGCTTGACTCACCATGTAACGCACATTAAATTGTTTATTGGCACTAATTCCCTAAGAACGGCCGTTCGATATTAGATAAAGCTATTTTTTTGTAATTTTTAAGCGTGTTAAAATATATATATTTTCGTGCACGGTCAGTGAGAAGAAGAAGCGAGAATAATCTGACAAGCGAGACGTAGACAGATTAATAATAAGAAAAAATTAAAAGAAGGTACATAATATGCAACCTCTGGCGTTAACATTATCCTTAACCGTGTAATGAAACTCTTGATAAGCTTTCACTATCTCGACAGCATCCACATTTCAAAGAACATAATATTTTTACTATTTTTTTCTTTACCGTGCAATGAAACTGTTGAAAAATTATGCCATTGAACATTCCAGCATTCAAAGGGCAAAAAATTTACGTATAATATTATAAAAAAAAATCATGTCAGTGTTTGTTACCATGGGCTTCACCGATTTTTAAGATTTTTTTGTGCATATTTGGTATGTAGGTATGAGAATAGGACGTAATCTAATTAGTATGGGAAAATACAGGTTGTGGGATCAATTTATGTATGTCATCACGATCACCTATCCAGCACCTGCACATAGGTTCATATATACATACATACATACACACACACACACACACACACACACTCTCTCACATACATACATACATACATACATACATACATACATACATACATACATACATACATACATACATACATACATACATACATACATACATACATACATACATACATACATACATACATACATACATACATACATACATACATACATACATACATACATACATACATACATACATACATAACCTCACGCCTGTATCCCAGAGGGGTAGGCAGAGACCAGGGACTGCCACTTGCCACGATCCTGACAGATCACCTTCGCTTCATCAACGTTCATAAGTCGTTGCATGCACGCACGCCGGTTCCGGGTACTTTTTATCTTTCCCTTTGCTAAACATCCCCTATTTGGTCGATGTAAGCCCGTCTCGGACGTCCCTTACCAGCCCTTACATAGGTACCTACCTATAAAGGAGAATGACCATTTTTGTATGAACGTTGGACCAAGTGCTGCCCAACATTGAAACATGGTACATAATGTTCCTTAGACTAATACCAGACTGTAACCCAAAGCGCTTTAGAATCTATCCGAGGAGTACTGAGAAAAAAAATATTTTTCATAGGATTTACATTGACGAAAAATCATAACCAACAGCTGTTTTTTTGAAATAAAACACGGTATATTGTGAACAATGGATTATTTATTACTATTATAAATTTCACTTGCTAACGATGGTGCTTTAATAAATCAATCATTTATTCGTTACATGATCATGATGTAAACATTAATGATACCTAATCAATCATCCTCATCGTTATCTATAATTATTGAATCTAAAAATAAAGCAGGCCGCCTCACAACGTCTTCGTGCCTTGCCCACCCCAAAAACCAAACTAGGCAAACAACGTGAGTACAACTGCCGATCGTTCCGAGCAGGTACAGAGTAACAGGTATACTCACTCACCGTGCGCGAAAGAGACAGACACATAAACATCTGAATATTAGGACGCGGGACTTTTAATTTCTCTCAAATCTCGCTGTGATTTTGTACCGTACCATTCGATCAACTTGTCTTGGAATTGAAAAAAGAGACAGCGCTATACAAAGCTGTCAACATACAAAAAACTTGCTTCGAGCGATACTAGCGAGGTCGGGACCTGACTAGAGGAAGAATAAGATAATAATATTAAACAACAACGTAAATATTATAAAAAAATTAAATATCAAAAGTTAAAGTGCTACAAAAACCATAAGATATATTATTAGGTACTACACAACCTCGTGGATGTTTTTTTTTTAAATTATTTTTCTTAAATACCCTTTTATGTAAGGTAAAATATAAAAACTACTCCCACGCCTGGGCAGCATTTGGTCCAAAATGGTCAATCTCCTTTAATGATCAGTTGAAATCACTCACTGAGATTTTTTTAAATAATACTTTATATTTTATTTCATATAATATGTTTTAAATAATTATTATGAGTTCATCTCAATAAATTACTTTAGTTTACTTTTAATGGGCTAATGGCCGGTTTCTGAATTGAGAATTTCACTAAGTAACCTTTCTTTTGAAACAAACGAAGAAAGTTATTCCTGTAGTTAAGTACCTACAATAAAAGTTGGTATCCATTTAGATCGCCATTACTTTATTGATGCACTTCGAACTTGACCCCTTTTTCACATGAATAATGTACGTTCACAGTTAGTGTAGCTCTGGAATGGAGAAGCTGAAAACCGCATTTTGCCGCAACCGCAGGTGCATTTTTTTTTACAATAGTACTTATTAAATCCTTTGACTTCGTATGGTGATATTTCGTTGGCAGGTGATGCGGTGATGTGCCTTGTCTGGACGTAGTTTAGTCAAATTAACAAAAACTAAAAAGAATATATTTATAATATTGCTCTGGCGCGTATTTGCAGTAAAAATATAAGGTCATTTAAATGTAAGTTCACATGTGCTTACTTTGAATCTTTCAAAATAATTCGAGGTCACTTCATGTCTTTGAATACCTTCCTTTTCTGACGACAAGCTTATATGAAAATTATAAAACCTGATACCATAGCTATGGTTGTCTCCTTTCAAGAGACATTCCTCCTCTGAGTAATTAATAAAAAGTAGTAAAATTTTCAATTAAATTTGCACGAAGTTCTACTTTTATAAATTGGTCGCCCATTGCTCGTTAACTTGTAAAGCCTACTAAACCGCGATAGTTTTCCTTTTAAGTTCTTGGCAGTTGTTGCTGACCTGAATTTTGTTCAACCGTCTAGCCTGGCGAGGGAAGGACGCCCTATTCTAGCAAAGCTTCAAAGCTTCATACTTCATCACAAATTTTTTTTTTCTACGTTCACAATATTAAATTTTTTTTAATGCACTAAGCCGTTCACAATATTTTTAAACTAACAATGTAATGATATAACTCCCCCACCACCCCCCAAATCTATCGTGTAGAAGAACCCTAAAAATGTTTTAAAGATATTATTCTGTTAGGTATATAATATTGTACCTACCTACATCTAATATGCCTATTTCGGCTTTCTAGTAGTCGTGTGTATGTGCTAAGCCGCGGATTGATAGACAAACAGACATCGTTATCAACCCTTGTATGTGCCCACTGCTGGGGCACGGGTCTCTTCCTGCATCGCAGGAAGGCAAACAGACATGGCGAATCTATAATGAAGTTGACTATGGAAGCCTAAAAATCATTATCATCATCACCATCAACCCATTTGCATTATGTCCCCACCTAGGGGCACGGGTCTCTTCCCTAAGGAAGGAGGTAGGTATAGGTCATACTCCGCCTAAAATGCATACTTACCTACTGACAAAAAAACTTACAAATTACATGGTGTTCTAAAAGGCATCCACTAAAAAGATGTGGCTGGGAAATACATAGAGGCAGCAACAGTAACTAGATTTTTTTTTGCATTGCACATCAACACACGATAGAATTTGTATGGACACGAACACGATTGATAGGTTGAATGACAAAAGTCCGGTTCAAAAATTTTGTGCCAAAAGAACTAAGTATACCATACAGATTATTTAATAGATATATTAATTAAAGTGTGTTCTAGGTTTGTGAAATGTAAACTGTGATGTAAGGACCTTTGAAAATACTAAGTTTGGAGTTTTGCTGTCCATTTTTTTCAAAAATTATCTAGATTTTCAAAATGGACATCTAGGTAGTTTAACTAGTATAAATAAAATAAATATAACTAATATAAAATAAATATAAAGAAAACAGAAGACTTGTGGTTTCTGTCGGTCAAACTGATATCCACGGAATTCATGTTATTGCACCACACCTTGCTATAATTTTAAGTGTTGATCAGGGTCCATTCCCAGATCTCTTAAAATTTAGTAAAATATTTCCTCTATTTAAAGAGGATTCAAACAATTTTAAACCCGTAGCAATACTTCCGGTATTAAGTAGTCTTTGAAAAATTAACTCAACACCAATTGTTGACACACTAGTTTAAATAAACTCTTTAGTAAAACACACTGAGGGCTTCACGGGTCGTTCAACGACCGACGCAGAGATGCTATCGGGGCTTGTGACCTTTCCAAAGCTTTCGATTGCGTAGACCATAAAACAATGATTTGTAAGTTGACAGATACTGTCTCAGTAATAAATCTCTAGGTCTTCTTCAATCATATTTAGCAAACAGAGTGAAGAAAGTTGACATAAATAGGGTTAAGTCTGCTGGACCCGATGTTTAAATAGGAGTTCCGCGTACTTATATTTTGGCCCCATCTAGTTGAGAAATTGTCACAAATACTATTGTTAGCGGACGATACCTACTTCTCTAATTTCTGAAATCAAGAGAGTTCAATCTAATTTCGACGATACAACGCTCTTTCTAAAGTTTTATTAGTTTAATAATAGCAGGTGACAAACTAGACTTAGTAGAGGTGACAAACTAGAGAGTCCATGGTGTTTTTAGGCATAATTTACAATAGATTCCAAACTGCAATGGGGTCCACACGTAAAAAAAACAAGCGGGTAGGTTGAGCTCAGCCGCATTTGCAGTTAGAAAAATTAGGCAACTAACAGAACGCTGCTTATAAACAAAAGTGCCACATGTCAAAATTATAGTTTTTTCAGGAGAACACATTGAAGATTTCATTTTCGTTTTTCTTAATTTTTTTCACATTCCTACTTTCAATACTTTTGTGTTATATGTCCTTCGACGAGTAATTTTATTCCCTTTCTAGTAGTTCTTTTGACTTTATGGTAACTTTATTCTATAGAAAATTAAAAGCAGATAAGTCCCTTTAGTTTATAAAATATTTTTCATAGGTTAACTAATATGTTGAGAAAACGGCCACAAGTAAAAATTATAAAGATATTTTATTGAAACTTTTCATCACAACTTTGTTGGAAACAAACCATATTTATATGTAAAAAAAGAACATAAAAAAACCTCACCTTGGCAAATTTATATGTTGGACATAAATCATCGTGTGCACTTTTAAAACAAAAACGCGTTTGGTCATCATAAAAAATCAAGAACTAACAAAAATAAATACTTCAAAAACCTTATAAAGCATAGATTAATGTTAATTAAGGATAAAAAGATAAATTTTTTCATCTAATATCATCAAGAAATCAACATGTTTACTAAAGTTATAACATAATATCTTTGCAAATTCTAGCTAATTAGTTAAAATTCTGTTTAAACTATAAATATCGCATAAAATCAGTCTGCATGAAAGGCAAATACAATAATCGTTTAAAGATTAGTATAACCACTTTCATAGTATTTTGATATCACTTTTTTTCTCTATTAGGTTAGGAATACCCCGTATTTTTGTTTCAGGATCTTTAAGTTTTTTTTTCAGACACTTTATTGAGTGTTGGTGCAGCTGCAGCGTTAGACTTGATTTATCTTTTGGTCAAAGACACCGAAGCGCTGCGCAGCGAATCCTTTCACATTACAGCGGCTGTAGCGCGGCTAAGTTGCGGCGTCGTCGCTAGCGACAGTCGCGCTGCAGACGCGCGTTGGACTTGGGGTGACTAGCTCATTTCCAATATGGATTCTAATGGAGACACTATGTTACTGCTGCTCCTTTTTTTACTTCTCCGACACTATCGTCGTAGTATACAAAGACGAAAAAGGCAGTACTGGATAGATCCATTACTTAAAAATCGATATTTAAATGGTGATTAAACGACAGTGTTCAAAGCGATAAAAATAATAAACGATTTTTTAAAACTATTTCCGAATGTCCGAATTATGGCTTCTCCTTGAAAACAGGATCTATCTGCTGTATTTTTTTATGCTGCGGTTTTGTTTTCAAAAACTGCATGACTGACCGAGACTGGATTTCCGCTATAAATTTAGGCTAATGTCCACTGCTGGACATAGCCCTCCCCTAAAGAGCGCCACGTTGTGCTATCATAGGGGGTGGCTGAAAATTGACACTGAGTGGATAGATATCAACGTCAGCTGGTCAAATATTGATTTCAGCTAGTTATTTAGCGAGGTTGCATGGCTGTTTGTTAGTATTGCGTGCGTCCTTATAAGCATTGCCTGGAAAAATAAAAAATCTTTGACACTGTCGTATGATGAAAAATCGTCGTCTGTACTATCTGAGCTATTGCTAGAATCGCTCTTTGAACTCGAACTAGAGTCTTCGTCAGAATCTGAGCTACTCTGTTCGACAACTTTGTTTGGTTTCCCAAAACACTTCGAGTAATTTTCATTGCTTCTCCAGAAAATGTAATAGAAATTATTATAAAACAGTGTAGTTAGTAAAAAATATACAATGTGCACGACAAAATATAAATAATAATCATTCTTTGCCAAACAGAAATACCAATTTTGTATCGCAGCCTTTTTTTCTTAAAAAAATATCATGGCAAGCACAGAAATGTTTTGAGCAGAAGAGTTTTTTATCAAAAAAACGCTCTTTTGTTTATCACAGTAATAACAAATCAAGCATCATCTTATTGCTAAACGGACATTATTCCAAAACTGGCACCTTGTCTCAAAAAATATTATTTAATTACTTGTTTATTTGTAAACGAAACGGACGTATTCCGAAATGTGGTCCTGTTGCACATAAAACTTTTTAATAACACCGGTCACTTTTCGCGATGTGGCCCTTTCGCGTAAAAAAGATGCGCGTTCGCGTCGACGTTCGGGTCGCAAGTAAAAATATGGCCGCTTTGCTCGGAACTTAGTCGTCGATGTGCGGAAATGCCGAAAGGGCGCTTACATCAATCGGTGATTTGGAGGCCGATTTTGATGGTTGTCTTCGTGAAATATGTTAATATCACCGATTTTAGACACATTTTTGAATTAAAAACGTTTTTGGACATTTTTGACATGTGGCACTTTCGTTTATAAGCAGCGAGATGTGTCAACTGCGAGGCTAGTCTATTGCAGTTATTTCACAGTATAATCAATTATGTCATAAGGTTTGTTACTATGGGGGCGAGCGGCAGTTAAAGAGGGTATGTCCGCTCGGATCAATGTAGTCCACTCGGATGATGTGATCCGAATGGACTACATTTTTTAAATTAGATTTTTTCCATTCGGATCACACCATTAATCTTCGTAGGTAAGGTCGATATTTTTTCATAAATAAAATACAAGACATTTTCTTAGAACAACTATTGTTATACTAATTTAAAATCAGTCTGTATGATCTCACAAATAGATATTCAACATTACACGTAAATGCTTGGTTTGATGTGATCCGTTGCGACTAGGGTTGCCAACCCTACTATATAATATAGTATCCTACTATATTACGGGTTCAAATACTATATTTAAAAAATATATATATTGGCCTTTTTTTTTTGCACCTACTTAATGAGATGATTTATACAGCGTCCAGTGGTATCTTCACTCACACTAGATGGGTGAAGGGATCACTCCGACGCGGTAGTGCCTGGGTCATGGTTTTATAGATGGTGTAGGCTTGCCCAGCACCTATACCATCCTGACAGCTTAGTCGGCCTAGCCCACAGGAAAGACTAGTCAATACGTGCGGAGCCAAACAAGCCGCGGGTTTCCTCACGATGTTTTCCTTCACCGTTAGCGTGTGGTATTGCGACTGCAAATTCGCAAATGTACGTAACTTTGAAATTAAACAAAGTCATTGGTACATGCCCGCACTCGGGATCGAACCTGGGGCTCTCGCTTGCCAGTCTATGGTTCTACCCACTGAGCTACCACCGCTGTATAAAAAAATATATATAGTAGGCGAAACTACTATATTCTGAGTAAAAAATCAATTTTAATAATTTATATTCAGAAATAATAATTTATAAACAAAATTTTGGGCATAGTACTTTCTGAACAAAAAATTTCTTCTAAATCAACCGTGGAAAAATGGCAGAAAGTTTTTCTCCTAATTATTTTCTTAAAAATAAAAATATTACTATTAAGGCGCAGTAAAAAATATTCTTTTAAAAATAATGAAAATATATAACTACATTAGCGAAACCTGGTCGGGCATTTCCGATATAACAACACCCGTAAGTAAATCCGGACTAAAAGTCTACAATATAACTACATACTATTTTTTTACTATTATTTTGCCACCTACTATAATTTTACGGGTAATAGCTTCGAAAATACTATATTTGTCACAAAAAAAGTTGCCACTGTGATCTGTTTCTGTGATCCGAGTGCACGTACCCAAATTCTATAACTGACAAGAACTTAACTGCAGGTTTGCTAATGGTCATTTGGTGGCGTGGTGGCTGGGTCCATCTATATCTCCCTCCAAAATGGTTGAGACTTATGATGGCTGACCACTGCGTTATGCTCGTCAAAGAGTGTTGTTCGTGCGTCTGGCAGCATCACTTATGTTTTCCCTATTTTTGTAAGACATTTAGAAACAAAATTTCTTTAACCATTCCTCAAATGCAGTTAAATAGTGATGAAGGGAAACCGTCGCATATATTTATTTGTTTTGAGTTTAGTTTATTTTACAGCTGCTGTCGGGATGGTAGGTATAGGTGCTGGGCAAGCCTAGTCCATCTAAAAACAGTGTCCCAGGTACAGCGGCGTCCGAGTGGTCCCTTCAGCCACAAATGTGATTGAAGGTAGGTACCACTGTTCGCTGCATAAATTATTTATTTTCGTAGATTTAAAGCCCAAATTGTTATTGTTTATTAAATTATATGCCAAAAAATAAAGAAAATATAAAAGATCTTTTTTTTAATTTAATTAGAATTAGAATGTATTGAAATAAGATTGCATGAACAAAATAAATTTTACAAAAACCGTTTACACATGGTATAAAGAGGTACATGATTGCAAAATACTGGCTGTTAAAAAAATTACGTAGCGGTTGTCCCCACACTAGGCCTAGCCTGTATCGTGGGGGCCGAGAAACGATTACTACGAGTATAATTACGTTTTTCAACCGTTGACTTTCAATCAACTTACAACACTAAACAAATACATAGGTAATTCACTAGAATGTTAAATAAAATGTACCTACTAATAAAAACTTTTCTAGTACACAATAAATGTTAAAATTTTATTCTCAATTTAAGAGTAACAAAAAAATTAAACTCAAAAGTAAGTTAAAAGAAAGAGGCGGGGGAATGATGGGAGGGGTGGGGATTGGTTAGCCTATAGTCCGGGACTGATTATTTGATAAGTATTCACTGTTGGCCTACGCTCTGAGAGAAAGCTCCTGCAGTGGGTATATAGGTTGCTTATGTTGTTCACCTTTGGTATCCATGGTGCAAAATAGTACATTACACAACTAGGGTGGTAATACAAAGAAAGTCCGAGATCGCAGAAGTTTGCGGCCCGAGCTGCAAGCGAGGGACGTAAATATGCGATCGAGAGCTTTCTTTATTACCTCCCGTGTTGTGTACATATTTTTATGTCTACACTTGGCCAGAAAGCCACTTTATTGCCAGGTGTGGCATAATAAATATTTACAATATACATAATATACGATGCTAAAACAACTTTACTCACATCACGGCGGCAGCACCACAGACCCCATTTAGATACACTAGCACCAAGCCTAGTACAACAATCGTAGATGAACGTCGAGCCACAGTGTTTCATTTTACATGGTACCCTACGCAATAACAACTATATAGTTAGACTACTTCGTTAATTCTATAATACAAATGCGATTTATCGAACCTCAAAATGCGAACTGTTGTGATAGTGACGGTACGCACGCCGATCGCAGGGGTATCTTATCAATGCGATACCAATAAAAATTGTACCTACCTGCCATATCTGCTAACTCAGTCGTAGGTACTCATGCCTAATGAGTCGGATAGCCTAGACCTTTTTGGGCAAAGATTAGATTAACTAAAAGTACTGCTTCGATAATCTGGTTTTGTGAGTTGTTTCCTGGACACAACCTTCCCTGACTGAACATAATAAAATATCTACTTACCTACAGTCTATTTATTCTTACTTGTCCAATTTAGTAAACAAGATTCTACCCTTAAACTGTGACTTTTTAGTCCAAAACTGCCATATTTCCATAAATAAAGTAACCTGGACACTCTTTTAGATAACACGCTGCCAATTTTATAAACATAGTTCATGATAGTTCATAAATTTGCGAGAAAATGTCTAGTTTAGGCATCTTATCTCAATTTTAAGGTTAGAATCTTGTTTACTAAATTGGACAAGTAAAAATAAATAGACTGTACCTACTTCGTATTTGCAACGACTTAGGTATGAACGTTGATGAAGCGAAGGTGATCTGTTAGGGTCGTGGCAAGTGGCAGTCCCTGATCTCTGCCTATCCCTCTGTGATACAGGCGTGAGGTTATGTATGTATGTATGTACCTACTTCGTATTTTGGTTCATACTTTTATTTAATTATTTCTCATTATAATCATTAGCACGTCTTTATACCGAAACGTAAATTTTGAAAAGTAGGTACACATACTTATACTTATTTATATTTTGTTTATTTTTATAAATACTTAAATCCCCGAAAAATTATTAAAATAGTCTGTGGTTGAGATTTTACAAGGAGAAAACGTAACCACAACAGTTTAAATAGACTGACTTAGGAGGAGGATTGCTTCAGAGAAATCGTGTCTGTATGAGGCCAAGGGGGGCCATTCACGCATTATACGGAATGTCCCAGAAGTCGACGTCGTCGTTCCTTCGAAAGCTGATAGCCCAGCTCATGATTCATCAGAATAACGTAACATTACCTTAGTAAAAAATCTTTACTGGCACGGTTAGCCTGAGGTCGCGCGTTCGAGTCCCGGCATGAATGGAATTTTTAGCCTCTAAATAGGTTTTTAAAAAATTTCCTTAGCACGGGTTAGTGCAATAAAAAGAATATACACAGAATATAGTGTCGCCCATTAGCTTTACTGGCACGGTTAGCCAGAGGTCGCGGGTTCGAGTCCTGGCATGGGTGGAATTTTTAGCCTCTAAATACTTAGGTTTTAAAAATTTTCGTCAATACTATGTGCTTTAACAATAGTTATTTGTTATACAAGAGTGCAAAGTTGCTTTTTAACCGCGTGTTCAATTTTGATGACCGAGCAAGCGAAGGATTCTAAAATTGAATCACGAGTGCAGCAAGTGATTCAAAATTAGAATCCTGAGCGTTAGCGAGGGAATCAAAAGAGCACGAGGTGAAAAATCTTTGCACTCGAGTGCAACACGTAACTTTTCATTCCACCTCAGCGAGGAAATGACTAAATGCAAAAAAAAACGTTTACAATCACAAGATAGGTACACTTTTATTTCAGTTTAGGTATTAATTACTACATTATGACAGGTAAGTATTACAGATTAATCTTTAAATTATAACAAAATAATACTAAGGTATAATTAAGAAAATTTTAAAGTAACGTTGCTACAGTTATTTAAATTGAGTGTAATATTTTTTTAATTCACAAACTTAGTGCACACGATGTTCTAAATTCAATTTACTTTATCCTCTAGAGAATAAAAACGGCTTTTCCACTCAGATATTGAAGATTAAAAATACTCTTTCCGAGATGGTGGGATGAAAATACTATTAAATATATAAAGATCTGCATAATATCGCACCGTCGCTGCCATTGCCGCCGTCCCTGACTAGTCAAAGGATCGCCCCTCGATATACACCCGATACACCGGTTAGAAGCCTAGGTAATTTCTCAACCTTTGTGCAGGAGACGAGCACCACTCCTTTCCGCCTGGTCCGCTCGCATACAGTCCACACGGTTGTAACTGGCGGAACCATTTCTTTTATAATGAAGAAAAATAACTGATGGTGATTAAGTCAGCAGTAGGTATTTTTTCAGCTCGGTGTAAACGGAGCTCGGCCTTCGGCCTCGCCGCAGCAGGGTCCCTTATGCCCGCTTGTCCGGACTCGGCCTCCGGCCTCGCTAGTTACTTAAAGTTGGGGCTCGCCCGTGGGAACATGCATAAACTTGGCCTTCAGCCTCAGGAGTTCGGCCTTCGGCCTCTCCACGACAGGGTTTTTCGTACCCGCTTCGTGGGGCTCCTAACAGGGTTCCTCACCACTATTGTATACTTACCTGATATGGATCTTAAGAAATATTTTAAAATCTTTGGTGAATCTCTATAGGCGTTGTTACCAGTACCCCATAGTTTGTATTCGTAGTTAGAATACAAATATAAACATTGCAGCGCCAACTGGTGATTCAACAAACAATAGTACAAATGAATTGTTAGGAGAAAATGGGATCAGATGTTGCCTAATTTTACAGAAAAGTAAGAAGTTGGCTCAGTGGTGTCGCGATCTTATTTTGCCTCGTCCAGCGGTCCGGGTTCGGTTCCCAGCGTGAGCGATAACGCTACTTTTTGGACCTACTTTATGGACCAAGCTGTCAATGTCACTAATTGTGATGCATATGATTTATTTTATTATTTGGTTAATATACATAGGTACTATAGTGGCCGCGTTACCAACTGAGTCGTAGGGCCATAAATCATATCACTATGTCTATCCCGCTCGCAATTGTGGGTCTTATGGAGCTGCATAGTGATGTGCGTAAGATGGTTACACAGCCCATGTCGATAAGAAACATAGTAGATAGTATTGTGGCCCTGAAAAGGGCCGTTTGTAATAAATGTCAAATAAATAAGGTTTATTCTTCCTCATCGGAATCTTCGTCCTCTGTATCGTCCTGTAGATTGATTATGAATGGTGCTTCATCTCTTATAATGGCTTTCTGTAAGTCAGTGTTTTGAAGTTCCTCGGCATGCCTCACACACTTGACCCAGTCTTCCTGTGTAACATTATCAATAGCTTTGTGAAGAAGGCTTTCAACATCTGCTATCTTGAATGTATTATTATTCGCCGCGACTTCTCCTTTGACCTGAGCCCAGATGAGTTCTATAGGGTTGTATTGGCAGTGATATGGTGGTAGCCTTGTCACTTCGTGACCCCGTTTATTTTAGGTTATCTATGACATTGATCTTCTGAGGGTTGGTAGCCTTCACTTTTCTTAATAGCTCTTCTTTTATTTCACATTTGTCAAAATTAATATTTTTCTTCCTCAACCATTCTTGGATATCACCTTTCTTGGTATTTGATGTCGGTATCTTTTCAAGTTGCATGGAATGATAGCTTGCATTATCGATGATGATAACTGAAGGCTCTTCCAGAACGTTTAATAGGTCAGAGAACCAAGCCATTTATGTTTCACCGTCCATTTTGGTGTGGTAGTCAGCGTCATTATTACACTTAACAGCTTTAAATACCAATTTCGCATCCGGTACAAAACCAGTCTTTGCAAATCCAGCATGTTAAACAATGAGCCTTTGCCCTTTTCCTACTGGTTGATTCTTAAAGCCGCCTTCATCATTGCGACCAAGCCACATGCGTTTTCTTGACTGGTTCTGATTAACCCATGTCTCATCGAGATAGAATGGCGGCCTCTGATCGTTAGTTTTTCGCAATGTGTCTAATTTTCTCAAAAAATCCTTTCTAGCTCAAACAATGTCACTTCTTTCAATTAAGTATTTTCGTCTTTCGGCGTTTTTCTTAAATTTGTATCCAATCTCTTTTTAATTTTTTCTCATTGAAGTATTTCCGCACTTAAAATCCGGTATTAGCTCTCGGTATTTTTCTATTATTCTCTCCACCGATGGATACTCTCCGTTGTCATAAAATTAAGCAATCGCGCGCTTCAATACACTTTTATCAAAGTCGTCAATGTTAGTTACACTAACTGGTTTCTTATAATTTGTTCGTGGTTTGCAGGGTCTGCCTGATTGCACCACTTCAGTCTTTATTCGGTCTACTGTCGCCCTACTGACACCACAAATAAGCGCTGCCATTTCATTGAAGCTAGTTTTTTTAGGGTCACTTTTAAGTTCATTTAAATACGTTATGTATGAATCACTGTCCGAGTTTGAGAGCTAACATCACCTTGTAACTTCTTGAGGTCTACGTTAGAAAATAAATTATTCATTGTGAGCGACGAGACTTGACGAGAGTTGTCACACGAATGTAATCATATAATTATAGCAAAACAACAACTTTGCGACGACGGCAGCGCGCGCTAATGAGGGTAGAATGCAGGTAGCGGATTATCGATAACATGTTTGGACGCGTTCCACATTCCTATCCCTATTGACGTTCGTTTATGGCCTTACGACTCGGTAACGCGGCTAGATAGAAGCCCTTATCGCCCAGTCTCAAACTCTCAATAAAATTATCCATCCGATCTTTACTATTACATTACATTACTATTATCAATTTATCACAGAGCAACTATTAGGTACCTATAGGCGATCGTCGTGACATTCTACACTTTATACATATCATTTCATTTAGCTTTGGTTTGGATGTAAATAAAGCAGCAGGGACTCGAATTTAATGTTAATACCAAGGCATAGATACGCGGGCTTTAGAGGAAGTTTCAAGTACGCAGCTGCAAAGATCTGGAACAACATCCCACCACCCTTGCGGCAATTTATGACTAACGTAAGTTTCAAGAAAAACCTAAAATGCAAACTGATGGAACAACAAAGAGCCTTGTAGCTGCTAGCTTCTGACACTAACACTTATATTTCTATAATATTTCGATCGGAATTAAAAATTAAATTTTCATGGGAAAATTCCATACCAGTCACGCACGCCGATGGAAAAAAGTTAATTTATTGTTGTTGTTATTATTACTGTCATTTAAATCTGTATCCAATGAAATTTTAATAGGTAATAATTGTAATGTGTATTACATTATAATCAATTTATTTGCTCTATATTTAATCAATTTTGATTTGCATTTTTATTATTATAATTTATTTTTTTGTAAACAATTACTATTTGTGTCCTGTTGCTTTTGTGTGGGATGTTTTCTTTATGTGATGGCGCATATGTAATAATATGATTTTATAGTAACTGAAAGGGACGGGCTGAAAACCAGCGCCGAGTGTACGCATGCAGTCACGTAAATAAAGCTGAGCCCATTCCTTTTTACCACAAACATGTGAATGAAAGAATTATTATTATTTATTATTATTATTATTATTATTATTGTGTGTAAATATAAAACTTTTTTACTTTCACTTTCACTTAAAAGTAAAATAGATAGAAGAGAATAGAAAAGGTTTTATTCATAAATAATCAAGAAAGAAATGTATTATTAAAATAAAAGATAAAGATATTTTTTGACCAACAAAGATCAGTAAACATGTTATGCCTAGTTATGCTAATTAACAAGTTGGTTTACACATAAAGTGTGTTTAAAACCTATTCAGAGGCTAAAAATTCCACCCATGTCGGGACTCGAACCCGCGACCTCTGGCTAACCGTGCCAGCGCTCTCCCAACTGAGCTAATGGGCGACCCACCGGCGGCATCAGTGAAATTTCGAACCTCTTTACAACACTCTCTATTACGTACAGGCAGCAACATTTGGCTGAACTAATTTGCATCACTTGCAGCCCCGAGTATGTACCTACATTGCAGTAAGGTTTTGGAACTATATTTTGTGTCATGAAAGCACGGATGTCAATTGACATCCGTGCATGAAAGTTTATATTTGTCATAAACTTGTGTCATCTAATGAGAGGGTTTCAGAGCCACCTTCCAACAAAATCCCATGGATGGCGCTGTCCATAGACTTATTCTTGGCTACATGGGGCTGTGTTGCTTGCATAAAAAAAACGTCTTACCACATAAAAAAAAAACTAATGTGTCTATTCGTCTGTGCATGTCATTGTCATATTTAGTCATCATTAGTTTTTGCACTAAGTTCCTTGACATTCTCTACTCTCTTGCGTTTTGGCTTTAACTTCGACTGTAACCTGGCATCGACTTTTTGGACACCGATATCTACTACATTTGAAGACTTGGCTACGACTGGACTCCGATTATCTACTGCATTTGAAAACCTGGCTACGATTGGACACCTACATATCTACTGCGCATGAAGACTGGCTACGAATACTTTGGACTCTGATATCATCCTTCAACTATGGGCAAAGACTATGGTTCTTGGTCCCTAGCAGCGCTTAAAGCAGAACTTGAGAAACGCAATGCTAAGCGCATAGGGAAAAAGGCCGTGCTCGTCAAAAGGTTAGTGAGTTTTCATACCCATACACACAGATATATTTTTAATCTTGAGCAAAACTCAGGGTTACTGCCTTATCACACGTCCCGGTTGCCTGATAGCAGTACCCGGCGGCGAAGTGTATGGCCATTCATCATAAATAGGTTTGCTAGTAGAAACTCATCCCTAACTTGACCCAGAAACAAAGATATCCTCGCCTTTGAACACCTGTTTTATCTTCTTCTGTATGTAATAATGTATATAAGTAATATTAAATTACACTATTTTTATTTTTAATGCACTAACCCGTGCTAGGGAACAAATTTAAAAACCTATTTAGAGGCTAAAAATTTCACCCATGCCGGGATTCGAACCCGCAACCTCTGGCTATCCGTACCAGCGCTCTACCAATTGAGCCAATGGGCGACTCACGGCATCAGTGAAATTTCGAACCTCTTTACAATATTCTCTGTATTACGTACAGGCAGCGACATCTGACTTAAGCAAATTGCATTACTTACAGCCCCGACTACCTACTTTGCAGTTAGGTTTTAACATCGGAACGATATCACTGTACCCACATGATTACACTATTTTTATTTTTAATGCACTAACCCGTGCTAGGGAACAAATTTAAAAACCTATTTAGAGGCTAAATATTAAATTGTTACAAAAACTATGTAAAATTTAAAAATTTAGCCCTAAAGAAATAAACCGCTCTGAGACATTCTGTAATTTACAGTCTGTGTTGCTACCAAGATACACTTTATTTATTATTCTTTCCATAATTTCAGACTTCAAGAATATGACATTTTATTTGGGGATGTTGTCAATAATCCTGAATCGACGTACAAAATCCAAGCCCCTGATGCAACACTATTTCGAGATGTAAATACAGACATTATACTACCGGCATTAGATGAACAAGATCTTGAAACATTCTGCACCATAACAAACAGGGACAGCAAACAGCATGCACTAAAAATGTACCAAGAGAACTATTTATTGACATTTCGAACAGCTGCAGAAGGAAACAACTATTACATTTCTTCGAGATGTGCATCGGAAATGCGAAAAAATATTCAATACAATATTTTAATAAAATATGAAGAGCACATCATAATTGAGGCTCAATGTGAGTGTGCAGCCGGCATGGGACCTCACGCCCAATGCAAACATGTTTTAGCTGTGCTGTATGGCTTATTAGATTTTATTACAAAGAGAAACGTCAATATTCGCTCCAGCTGCACGTCCACTCTTCAAACATTTCACCACCCCACCAAGGCTTTCAAAGGAAGTCCCGTGAAAGCAGAAAAGTTAAAAATTAAAGAAAAAGATCAAAATTTACAACAAATTACTAAATTTGATCCCATGCCAAGTGGTATATGCAACAAAGAATATGCAGAGATTTTCAAAAATCACTGCGTTAATTTTTCTGCCCTACAACAGCACCCAATGCCTATAGTACAAATAATTAAACCAGCTGATAAAAGGTCACTGTGTCACGACCATGATTACTTAGAAAAATCACAGGAGGATTTATTCTTAGAAGGATTAAAACTCACAACTCAACAGCAGAAAGAATTAGAAGAGAGCACAAGAAATAATAATAAAAAATGGAAACAAGAAAGATTACTGAGGTTGCAAAGCTCAAACTTTGGCAAAATTTGCACAGTAAAGGAAAGTAAAAAAAAAAAGCTGGCCAAGTCATTACTAAAAAATGTTGAAATATTAGCTCCTGCAGTACAGCATGGGCTGAAGTATGAAAAAAAAGCCCTTAAAAAATTTACCCAATTAACAGGCCATCACGTTTCAAACTGTGGCATCATAATTAACGATGAATTACAATTTGTAGCTAGCACTCCTGATGGTTTAGTTGGAGAAGAGTGTGTAATCGAAGTCAAATGTCCATTTACAGCTGCCAATGAGAAAATATCTCCTGAATCAATCAGCTACATTGAGTTGTGTGAAGAGAGTGGGCATTGGCGACTGAAAAGTAGTCATGACTATTATTATCAAGTGCAAGGGCAGTTGTTTTGCACAAAGAGGGCTTTGTGCTATTTTTGTATTTACACAATGCAAGACTTCTGCATAATTGAAATAAAAAGAAATGAAAACTTCATAGAGGATATGATCGAAAAAATTAAGCAATTTTATGGCAGTACCTATAAGGAACTATTTTTGTACAGACACTTTTATAATCTAAAAGTTTAGATAGGTATTAAAACAATAAATGATTTCACTTACTTATGCATTTTTATTCACAATATTTGATCTAAAATTTACCAACATAGCTACAACAAAGGTGATATCACTAGAAAGTAAAGTTTCTGTTTGGTTCATGGCCTGTGTTAGGATTTTGTAAGTCTTTAACATTCCTATTATTCTTTCAACATGCACTCTTTTACTTGCAATTTTTCTGTCTCTTGTGAGAGTATTGGGATTTATTTGATTTCCTTTTTTAAAGAAAGTAGGCATATTTACCTTTACTCCATTTGATAAAAAAATATCTTGAACATTAAGTCCCTTGTCTACCATGATTTCGTCATTGTAATCAAACCTGTTAAGGATCGAGCTTCGTTCAATAATTTGTCTATCAGATGCAGAACAACCATAGCAAGGCGAAATATATGTGATTAGACCACTTGGTGCCAGACCCACAAGTAATTTAACAGTGTTTCTGTTTTTGTAAGTTGAAAATGTAATCTGCTGAGTTGTCGGCAAATGAGGTTTTTTGATTGGGCACTCTGTGGCATCTATTATTACTCTAGTATTAGGATACTTATCATGAAAATCTAACGGCATGTAATGTGTAACAGCATCTCTATCTATCCATAAATCTATGCTACGCCATCTTATGGCCATGAATCGTATCCATGTGATAAAAATATTTGTCACTTGCTTTTTTGATGTTTTATAAGTGAAAGCAACATCTTCAAATTCTCTGTGTCTTCTGAGTATCAAGAGTGTCATACAAAATTGCTCTAAGGAATCTAGATGACTTGGAGGGTTGCCATAAAAATAATTAAGGTTTTTTACAGCACTGCCTAAACTGTAAAATACAAACATTAGTTTGTCAAAATTTTCAAGGCCTGTGTAAAAATGTAGCATATTTGTTTCATTTTTGTAACTGTATACACTAAACGATGGAACTTGCCCACAATTCATACAACTTGTGGCAGGTGCTGCAGAAACAGATTTTTTATCTGTAAAATCTTCTTCTTGTTTGACAACATCTTCTGTACTTTCAATGTTATTTACACTTTCTTCACCAATTTCTACATCAGCAATTTGAATATTATTTGCAACATCGAGAGACTCCACATAACAGTAATCTTCTGCCAAACTATCTCTTTTTTCTTTAGTTTCGACCACAGACAGTGGATCTTGAATAGGATCATCAGTGGCGATACCTGTCATAAGATAAGGCAATTCTGGTACGAATTTTAAAGGTGTATCTGAAAAAAAAATCACTTATATAAGTTTGTGCTTAAAGTTACCAGCTGAGTTATTAGGTCGCCCCACGATTCTTGAGCGCCTTTGCTTTCTGGGGGTTTAGTTAGATAGTGTCATCCCCATAATCATGGCGCAAAGCGCAGGCAATGCGCTACGCCTCGAGTACAGTGTAATTTCCTTGTTTATTCACCTCTCGCCAAACAAAACCAAAAAAATTAGGTCATGGTCAACGCTCTAGAACCGTGGTGCCACCTGTAACTTTACTCACTGTGATTAGAATAAGTTTTGCTACTTCCTGAGGAATTGAAAGGAATAACTGTGTCATAATCTTCAATATCAGATGATAATTCTGATGACTGTTTATCTGTGACAGCCACTGAGGTTTCACTGTATGTGTGTTCAATTAAAGGATCATTTGGGTCTGAATTCTCTTTGTCAGATTCGGAATCACACAAGCTGGTAAGTTCCTCTGGAGAAACAAACATTTTTTCCTTTGTAGGTGGAGCTGGATGCCAAGAAAAAATAGAAGGTACTGCATGTCTCTTCAAGTTTCTCCTTTTTGTATCTGCAAGAGTTATGTATAGATATTATAAGGACCTACTTCGTAATGTTATAGGTACTACATAACAGCAAGTAGATGGCCACTTACGCAGCTGTCCGATATCGGAGTCAATGTAATCGGTGTCCTTAAAATGTAATGGACATATTGAAGGATATTTTACTTTTATTATCCGCCCTTCTAACTTCATAGCTTTCATCCAAAGAGATTTACGTTTCGTATCTTTTGGTAATAAATGGCGTCCAACATTTTTACACCCTGGCACAACACAAACACCACCCATTTCTCGATAAGTTGGTAAATACTTCGCGCGCGTTTATATCAGAGTCCAGTCCAGTTGCACGGTAGTCCACAAGTAGTCGTCGTATTTTTTAGTATTATTATTTTCTATTTTCTCAAAAAACCACAGAACACTTATCGACACATCAGTCAGTTTGTCACAAATTTAAGTTTGATGTAGTCTATGTAAAGCCCCACAGCAGTTTTAGTCAATAGACAGCGCCATCTTTGGGATTTTGTGGGAAGGTGGCTTTGAAACTCTCTCATTAGATTAATAGATCTATCGCCACGAAATATTTTCATTCTCAGAAAAATAAAAGGTGTCGCCAGGTACAAATTACCAAATTAATGTCAATATGTACGTAGAAAAAGATATTGATTATCTACACGTAGACCAAAGCTGAATGAAACTAAGCATACATTCTATTTTTGTTTTGACTTCCAAATAATTTTGTTTTAGGTAAGGACGTACAACGTGGCTGACATAGAATACGAATAGAATAAGTTAAATATAGCAGCGCCAACTAGTGAATAAGTAGTACTTTAACTGCTTAGAATTGAACTAAGTACATTTTTTGTTCCTTTTTCTTTACTCGATGATTTGATACAGCCTACGACACCCGGTAAATTATGTTTTCATACCTAGCACGTATAATGGTGCTCCCACACTGCCGTTACAAAATGTTTGTAAACATTTTCTAACATAAAAACATTTACTAACAAATGTTGTCAATTGTTACATTTTGTTAGGAACTGTTACAAGTTATAAGTGCTCCTACACTAATAGAAAATGTTTACTAAGATTTTATAACATTTAAATCTGGTGTTTGCTCGCAGTTTTGTTAGCATTCTGAGGGCGTCTACACGAAAATGTAAGAGGATTTGCTCATTATAATAGCTTTCATTTTAACCTTTCATTTTAAGCCTTTATAAAAGGTTTACAAAAGGTAACAAATGTTTAATATTGTTATAATTTGTTAACTTAACATTACTAAACATTTTCTAACATGAAAACATTTTTTTACATTTGTGATTAAATGTTTGCTAACAAATGTTTACTAACATTTTGTAACGGCAGTGTGGGAGCATTAGGTACTAAACTAGGACCCGAATACAAGAAATTGAATATAAGAGCGCCATCTAGTGACTCAAAGTTATACTTCACTTTGTTACTGTTCTGGTGATACTGATGACGTGAAAATTTTGTGTCGTTCTATCTAGCAGTGACACAACGCAATACATGATTCATTTATATGCTGAAGGAAATGTGCAATAATGTACATTTCCTGTACATTTTTGTAGCATATAAATTAATCATGTATTATGTTGTGTCACCGCTAGACAGCATGACACAAAATTTTACCATTGGTTAAGGAGTTATGAAGGAACATAGAATCGAACACACATACTAGCTAAAACATTATGCTCCCTCAGGGCTTCGTTGCAGTCAGGTAAAAAACAAATTCTTTATTTATAAAAAAAAATTAAATGAGGGTACACTAAAAATTACTGTTGACAAACATTTTATCCTCTAAAATTCTATTTCTTGAAAGGCCACCTTTGACTTTGATGATGTAAAGAATATCAAACATTTCTTAAAAAAAACAATATTATATTGAGTCGAACTACACTAAGTATAGTAGACCCTGAGTTTGACTTGGGCTTATTCGTTGGGTCATCCCCCATCAAAATCAATTTTAATATTCTTCCAAAAATTGTGATAAACTGCGCAATTTTATATATTCCTGGCCACCCATTGTCACTGGAAATCGGGGACTTGTTCCCAACACAAACAATAGCCCCTGCACAAGTCCAAAAACTCACGCCCTCTGCTGACGCCTCGACATCACGGTCACACTGTCACGGTCGCCATGAAGTATGCCCAGTGGTGGGGGAAGTGGTTGCAGGACGGCGGCGCAGCAGGGAAACAACAGGAACGGTTGATCACATTTTAATTAATACATCGTTAAAACTCCAGTCTCTTAACTCCCTTCTTCTAGTCTTACACTAGCTTATATATAATAATCCTACGTGCCTTGGGAGGAGTTGTCTATATTTCAGATACGTGAAGGCATGTGGTGTGATGATGTTATTTGCCTATCACACATGCCATTCACTCTCTAGAATGCTGTTATTGCTGTTAGTGTTAATATAGTAATTCTTGGTGGAACCAGAATCATGGGGTTTTATAAAGAGACAATAATTAATAACTTACATACAATTAAATCATCAGCCCTTTTTAATCAAACCTCACCCCAACACAAAAAGTAACTTGGTACCTCAAAAATAAAATAGATCAGCCTTAAAAAAGTTATTTACACAAAAAAGCCACATAATCAATAATTCTTCTTAATTCTTTATAATTGTCCGTATTCTATAGGTAAATTAAATTGTATTAGGGGTGATATAAGACTAATGAATGTTACTAAAAGGTTGTGTGAGCAAGACTGCATAGCGCTGAGCACACCAGCTGTCCGGCACGGATGCAGCATCAGGAACGGTCGCAGCAGCAGAGGGTGCTCCTGCTGCGTTATCACTGAATAGAAGTCCTCTTTACTTAACCTGGAAATGATACAACATTTTGAATAACTACCTACCGCAACATTTAGTATAAAATAACAGTAGTCGGTTCATCCTTCTTTAATGATTGTATGGATTTTGAAACTCGAAATTATGTTTAGGTACTAGTTTCTATTTTTTTTACAGTTCTGCCATATCGCTTACTTAACGAGGGATCTCTTCCGTATGTTTTCAACTGATTCCAAGACACCATTTGAATCCCATAAAATAAAAGCAAAACTGGGTACATTGTAGCTCATGTTGTATGAGATAACATATTCTGCCTTCAATAAGCTCTTCCCTTCATCGAGCTCTAAGAATGACTCCTTTCTCAAGTGGAGAGACTGTGGGGTGCCGTCAATTTCATTCAGACGCCAACCATCGCATAATCTGTCTGAAACATCTATGAAGAATTTGGCTGCTGATACGTATTCTTCATAAGACAAACATCCAGGTTCCATTACAACATTAGTTGTTTCGATTTTTTTATGAAAATGATATAATGTGTAAAGTAACTCTGAGGTCGTTATGAACCAATGTCAAAGAGAATATAACCACTACGTTTACGCTAAAAACTGAATTAATATCACAATTGTAAATTCTAATATAGACTACCAAAGAGTACTTAAACTATAAACTTTGACAAATGAGTGACAGAGGGTTACCAGGTAAACCGTAAACTCTAAACTCACGTAGTCGATATCGATAATTAATCGACTCAACTATTTGGAATGCTAAGTCGTAATAATTAGTAAATATTTGCAAAAAGCCCTTTTTAGGTCAGCTTTTTGACATCTGTCAGCTGGATTCAAAATTTATAAATGGCGCTGTGACCAACCACATCTCGAAACAGCAAGGAGCGTTATCAACACCGCGTATATGAGCGTGTCATCATAGTTCTATTTTTGCATTCATATCTAGCCTTAGCATAGGCTAGCCTTTCTTCATTCAAATAGGGTTTGCGTCAGCGCGATCCATCGATCAAAGGAGTCAATTTACTTTAAGTGCTAATTGTCATTTCCATGTAAAAAACCTCATCCTCACAAAAGAAAACCAAAATAAAGGCTTAAACTACTGGATTTAAGAATTTACCCGACTACGTAAAGCAAAAAAGGAGCGTCATGATATTAGCAGCATATGTACTAATGAATGTATATATGTGTGTATGAATGTACGTAGGTATGTTGTGTGTTCATCTGTTTCCTCACAGAGCCTAAACGGGTTGTCTGATTTTGACAAATGAGATATCGTTGAATTTCTCTCAATTCCCCAAAAAATTAAATATGGCGGCCGTGGGGGCCCTAACGCGAGGACTTCAAAAATGAAAATGAACATATACCATTGCTATGGGTGTCAAAATAAAGGTATTTAATAGACCTTTCCAAAAAATTTATAACACATGAAGCATTAATTAATAAGAAAAAAAAGGGTTTTAAAAACCTATTTAGAGGCTAAAAGTTCCACCCATGCCAGGATTCGAACCCGCGAGCTCTGGCTATCCGTGCCAGCGCTCTTTCCAACTGAGCTAATGGGTGACTCACCGGCACCAGTGAAATTTCGAACCTCTACAATATTCTCTGTATTACGTACAGGCAGCGACATCTGGCTGAAGTAATTTGCATCACTTGCAGCCCCGAGTACCTACTTTGCAGTTAGGTTTACACATCGGAATGATATCGCTCTACCCACATGATTATATTTTTTTTAATACACTAACCCGTGCTAAGGACAATTTTAAAAACCTATTTAGAGGCTAAAAATTCCACCCATGCCGGGATTCGAACCCGCAACCTCTGGCTATCCGTGCCAGCGCTCTTAAAATGATGTTATAAAATGTGTTTGTTTTGTTGTTCTTGGTAGAAGTTCTTGGTGATCGTCCAAAATTACTTGGATACTAAAAATACTTAAAATAAATAAAATTGTGTGTCATAAAAAATATGTCCGAAGAACATTTGCAATTCATTTAATGTTACGCGTGGTGATTAAGCTCCGTGCTCTATCTCTGAGAGAAGGACTGGTTATTTTCTGATACGGCAATTTATGTTATTACATTAAAATGATAAAGTCATCGTAACTAATGGATTAATAACAGAAGTAACACAAGCCATTTTTTTTAAATATCGATGAGAACAGCACTAGCCTGACCATTGCAACACTTGTGAAAAATGATCAGTCAACAAGGGGTAGCAGTAACTTAGCAGAAACCTTCGACAGTAATGCTGTCCTGCTTTCGCTAACCTACCTTCCATAAGAAAAAAAGAGATGGCACTACGTTTATCAATGCACCGATTTCAAGGTGCGTACATGCCCTACTGTCAAACGCTACCGACTAGGGATAGGCCAAACTCTCCATCGATATCGATAGAAACGTTGAAAAATTAAGACTCTTGAATTAATTTTACTGAATCTGTGTAATTATGTTTTGTTTGTTTTTTCCTGGTGTACAATAAATAATGTTCATAACTTATCTTAAATAATGTAATAAATTAAAATAAATTGTATTGTATACAATTTTAAAAACCTATTTAGAGGCTAAAAATTCCGCCCATGCCGGGATTCGAACCCGCGATCTCTGGCTATCCGTGCCAGAGGTCCGTGTATTGTTTACAAGTTTTCAATCATGTTTTATCAAAATAAGTAACAATAATTTAAAAAGCGACACTTTTTCACACAAAATTGCTTATTTATTATAAATTATAATAGTCAATTTTTGAACTAAAACTTTCGTAAGCACAACACATTGTAGACTTTTAGTCCGGATCTATTTACGGGTATTGTTATATCCATGATTAAGCTCTGCGAATCGGAGCGAAACCTGGTCGGACTTTCCGATATAACAAGTAGATCCGGACTAAAAGTCTACAATGTATTCTTCAACATAATACTCTGTCTCGAATTTCTCGCTGAAGGCCTATGCTTCAGAAAAAAATCCGTGACGACGTATTATATTGACGTTACGTTTCTTCCTCATATTTAGTAAAAATACAGATCGAGCTAGGACCTTGTATTATAAGTTAATTGAAAAAGTTATCAAAACTTAATACTCTTGTTTATCTTGCAATAAAATCCGAAAAGGAAAATACTATTGCTAATATTGATTAGGTAAATCTATCTTCGGTCGCAATCTGTCGCTAAAAGTTGCCAGCAAACCTTATTTAATAATCACAATATTATATTGCAAGTAATATTTCAGTAATTCGATGCACGCAGTAATTTAATGTGTCATGTGAGGAATTCTGATAAGTTTCGTTGATAGATTTTTTCTAGACAATAGATAGGGCTGGTAATCAACGAAGGAATTTTCGAACGGATGACTATCCTTAATTGTTCTGTGTCAGTCAAAGTCCCAGAACTAAAGCATAGAAGGAGCCGTAAAAAAAAAGTAATTATTAAATAGCGTTCCTTGTTACTCTTACAGTGATTCTTTGTGCCAGAAAGGGACAACTGCAGTGTACTCGTACACTCGAAATTTTACAATCGTACTAGGTTGCCTATAGAAAGTCAAAGTTATAGTGGGTGTCATAGACAAAAGTAAAAATCCATAAGAATGGGACAAACAACACGAATACGTCGATATTATTTATTCCTTAACTAAACATTCTGTAAATATAGCAGTCTATATTAATATTATATGGTATCAGCTGGCGCCGCAAACCTTGGTGTGCCACATTTTTTTAACCTACGATAGATTCTCAGCTGTCCAAACTCTTGTTCTCACTTATATGTTGCAAATACACAAATGTCATCAGCAAATACCATAATAATAATAGACTGCTATATTTACAGAATAATTAGTTTAGGAATAAATAATATCGACGTTTTCGTGTTGTTTGTCCCATCCCTATGGATTTCTACTTTTGTCTATGACCCCCAACATAACTATGACTTTCTAAGCAACCCACATGCAAGCTAGTATCACAGAGTATATAAACACTACGTTTTAAGAGACGGGACCTCCCTATATGCTTTTGTATTGAGTTTAGCCCCGTTATCAATAATGCAATGACAAAAGTGCTACCAACATAACAACTTGTCTGTGCATTAGGGATGTCCACTTACATTACTACATTTATCGATATCGATAAATTATCATCCAGGGGCTCCGCAGTTAGCCTAATAAAATTAATAAAAATCAATGTTTTCAATAAAACGACAAATGAAATTAGTATTTTATTATTTATTATCAAATCACAATAATTGTGGTCAAGGCCTATTGAATTTATTTCAGCAGCTATTTGGTCTTTCTTTAGAGGTGTCCAATCTGAGCGAACTTCAACAATCGGTGGTTTTGATTCAGGTGCTGAAATCGTCAAAAAAAGTTAAGTTGAGTCGTTATTGATTATTAATTTGTTGGTAAACTATGCTACTTACCGGGATAGTTATGATAATTATGCTAAGATTCTAGGCCACAATAATTGTGGTCAAACCCAACTGGACCAATAGCAACAGCTGATATTTTGGCTGCTGTACAAGGTGCTGAAAATGATAACACTTTGTAATTTATCAAAGTAAACAAACACTAGTTACAAAAAACTTCAGCGATACATGAACAGTCTACGTACCAGAGTTGTTTTGAGAAGCTCGACAACTAATAGGTTTTTGTATAGCTGAATCTGAAAATAAACAATTGCAAGAATAGTCCGAAAAAAATGAATAGTTTGTTCCTGTTTACCAAATAACTGCATAATTGACTATGTAACTATCAAATACATTTTTATAAACATATATTTTAAGTTAAAATTAGTAAAAAAATATTTTAGTAATTCCAATCACTAACCAGTTTCAAGTGATGCGACGTGGCTACGTGGTAAGGAAATTCAGCTAGTAAGTAATCAGGAAGAGGAGGCGCATTTATAAGTAGAGAAGGTACAGCCCTGTAAAAAATGTTTATCTAAGTAATGTCATTTATGTATTAAGACGTAATATTGCGTTCTAAATGACGGAGCAAAATACATTCAAATTTTCGACGTAAAGCAAGGCGTATTTTGTGTTTTATTACATAATTATTCATGAAATGTAATGAGTGTTACAATATAACACAACTCACCATTTCTTTAATCGGCTTCCTTTGAAAATCGTTGTTAAAATCTTTCGGCCGGAAATGATCTCTACAAACATATTTATGTTGGTGGAGTTTTTCGATGGGGATATACGCAAGATCTTCCACAATTTTCACCCATTGTCTGCATCTAAAAAAAAAAACCACATTCAATGCAGCCACTAATAGTGAATCGTTGAAAAATTGTTATGGCTTACAGCAATTCACCCGTCGTACACTGAGTAGTAATTCTCACCAAGGTACTTATCAGATATTTTTTTATCGATATTGAATATGTGTACGGCACATCACTATGACATTGAAACATCATAATATTTTTCTCATAGTATAAATTACGTTATTTAACATAATTTAAGATCTTGCTCTTGTGCAAGATGACAAAAACTGTAGCCAGAAATACTTACCGGTCTTCATCTCTAGGAAATTTACCCATAAACTTTCTTTTGGTACCCTTTGACCGGCTGCATCTTATTTTACAAATGGCACAAGTTTGACACCATCCGATCAGTGCCATTATTAAAAGAAAATCACTAAACACTGTACAACATGATACACACAGCTAGATATTGAAAAAACTTAAAACCCAAAAATTTTTAATTAAAAAACTTTCTAATAATGTGCCGCGTTCCGCCATGACATTTGTTGAGTTTTCAGTTTGATAGCAAAGAAAGAGTAAGTAGTATTAAAGAGTGAGACAAATATATGTCCGCCATTAAAACGGGGCTAAATGCGAACAAATAATTCAAAGTTCCTACTTGCGCTAGGCTGGCTAGTACGATTGTAAAATTTCGATTGTACGAGTACACTGCAGTTGTCCCTTTCTTGCACAAAGAATCATTGTAAGAGTAACAAGGAACGCTATTCCATAATTATTTTTTATTTTACGGCTCCTTCTATGCTTTAGTTCTTATCTCAGAATAAGAACTAAAGCATAGAAGGAGCGTTATAAAATGAACACCTGACACATGTTTGTCTCGTTAAATCGAAACGTCGCCAACCACGTGTTAGACAGAGAAAAATATAGTAGTGTGATGTTTTATTATTCAAAACGTATCACCCTCAATTGTCAAGTTGGTTACCTTTGGTTACCATTATGCTACCGAATTAAAGATGTTTAGAAAATCACAGCATGTAGCAGGCTGCCAAGTACCTTCGATTTGGCAGTGTGTTAGACAACAGATGTTGGACTGCGTCGTCTCCAAAAACCTTGTGTTTTTTGGGTTGTTTTAAGACAATCTGAGGTGGATTTCAGTGGATATTTGTAGTATGGAGTATACGTAATACATCGGAATGGCGTGTGTGATATTGGGATGTAAAACCCATTCGGAAGAAGACAAAACAAAACCACCTTCATCAGCTTCCATCGGTAAGACTCAATTTTGTACACTTGTCTTTGACAAGCTGATTGCATTCGTCGATTGTTTTACTGTCAATAAATATTATCAAACATGTAAAACTTTATTATATGTGGCTGTCCAAGCAAAATACGAAAAAGATCTACAAGATTTTGTGAACATTGATAGTGCCGTCTTAGTTCTCATCACGACAAACATGACAGATGAAATTCTAAATCATGTCATGCAGCTGACAAGTTCTAAAGATGTATGGGAAGAACTTAATCGTTTATATGGAGAAAGTAGTGAAGATAAAAGTTACGACCTTTGTCTACGTTTCTTTAGCTACAAAAAGAAAAAAAAAACATGGTATGGCAACTCACATTTCAGCGCTGAAGAATATCTGGCATGAATTGAACAGTTTATTAGATTCAAAATTACCAGACATGTTACTGATCTGCAAGATTTTGGACACTTTACCGTCGGAATTCTTCGCTTTTAAATCAAGTTGGCTACTAATGACAAAGAAAGATCGAACTGTTGAAAATCTCACTACTCAACTATGTGCCCATGAAAAAACTTTAATGAACAAGAGCGAAACTGAGGATGCAAGCACGTCAGAAGCACTTTATGTAAGAACAACCGGAGGCAAAAAGAAACAAGAAACGGAAATTAAATGTAAATATTGTGGAATGACCGGACATAGAGTGAGACAATGTAAGAAATTGATATCTCATGGTAGACCACCTAAAGAGGCAACATCATTAAACCTAACATCACCTGTCTTGGCCCTCAACAATTTAGTTACAGATAAAGAGAACTGGTTTGTAGATAATAGCGCGACCAGCCATGTAACAAACAGATCAGATTTTTTTTTTTTTAACTTTTGAATTCTTCAAAGGCCACCATACTGTAACAGCAGCGAATGGTCACACGATAGAAGCAATAGGGAAGGGGACCATCCGTGTAGAAGTTGATGTGAATGGAAGACGAGAGCAACTAACACTCAAAGATGTCTGGGACGTCCCAAACATTAAGATGAATCTTTTTTCTGTTCTTGCCGCACACGACCTTGAGTACAACACTGTCTTTGAGTCGACGCCAGATACGTGCACTTTGAAAGTAGCTGGATCCATCAAGTTAGTAGGAAAAAGGCAGAGAAATGGAGGACTTTTTAAGCTGAACCTAACTTGCCTAGTACCGAAACCAGAAGTTAATGTGGCACTGACAAATCCACTACAAGTGTACCACGAGAGACTCGCTCACCAGTGTAAGAGACATGTGAAACAACTCATTGAAAGAGAATTGGGTTTGAAAGTCAAGGACAATCAATCAGATCTCTGTGAAGGATGTCTATATGGAAAGGCCCATAGGCAGACGTTAGGCACAAGGGTGAGAGCGACTCAATGTGGAGAACTCATCCATGCTGACATATGTGGACCTTTTACATACTCGATACAGAAATTTCGATACTTTCTGTTGTTCAAAGACGACTTTAGTCACTATCGATGCATATATTTTCTAAAGCAGAAATCCGAAGCACATCATAAGCTCAAACAAATGTTAACTGAAGCTCGAGTTGCAGGACACACTGTTAAAGAAATGTTGACCGATAACGGAGGAGAGTTCGACAACGAGCAATTTCGAAAGATCTTAAACGAGCATGGCATAAAGCAAAGACTGACAATGCCTCACACTCATGAACAATCTGGATGCGAAGAAAGAGAGAATAGGACTATAGTAGAAGCAGCAAGAGCAGAACGTTTATGGGCAGAACTCGTTAACACAGCGACGTACATCTTAAGCCGCACTGGTTCATCGAGCACGCCTGGAATATCTCCTTATGGACTATGGTACGGAAAGAAATCTTGTATTAAGCACATGAGAATCATTGGTTGCAATTGCTACGCTCATATTCCGAAAAAAGGAATTTTGATTGATGAAGGATACCGAATTTGGGATAAAGTTAATCACAAGTTAATTAGATCCAGAGACGTCACGTTTGAAGAAAAACCGTCAGTGGGTTACAAAGACCAGAATGACGATCAAACTAAGAACATTTCACAACCTTCACCATCAACTAGCAAACGATTTCGATTTGAACTGCCAGATCTACAAGACAACTTACCCAAAAATTCTATACCGAACGATGCTTATCAAGACAGACTTATATATGCAAACATCCAACGTATCAACCACCACAGTTTAATGGACATAATGAGCAAGTTGATGACCAAGAATTCCGTGTACAGCAAGATGAACAGGAAGCACTTGATTTTCACTCTGAGCCAAATGAGACCGAAGATGAATCAGATCAACTTGAAACTGCAGAATCTGAATATGAGGAAACAGAACCAGTAGAAGTTGAGCACGAGGAGCTGTCGATTAATGAAATTGAGAAAGAAGGTCAAATGACTCTGAGGAACCGGAATAATCTAAGACCTCTTAGTCGATACAGAGACACTGTTTGTAACATCAGTATGTCTTCTAATGCAGTCGAGCCTAAAAGCTACAAAGAAGCTATGTCAGGAGTAGATCACGATAGATGGAAAGAGGCAGTTGATACTGAAATTAATTCTTTTAAACAAAACGAAACATGGGAACTAGTAGAATTACCGGAAAAAAGGAAAGCTATTCCCTGTAAGTGGATCTTCAAAATTAAAACTAATCCGGACGGGACAATAGACAAATACAAGGCCAGATTAGTAATTAAGGGATATTCTCAAAAGAAAGGGCTGGATCTCTTTCAAACGTTTAGTCCTGTGGCAAGAAGCAGCACAATACGAGCTGCTGCTGCAAAGCAAAATATGTCGCTAGCTCAATTCGATGTCACCACAGCATTCTTATACGGAAAATTAGATGAGGAAATTTACATGAAACCTCTACAAGGCTATACCACTAATCCTAGGCTTGTATTAAGGCTAAAGAAGAGTCTGTACGGTTTAAAACAGGCACCGCGATGTTGGAACCGATGTATCACTGACTACATAACAGCTCTCGGATTTCAGCAGAGCAAGATGGATCCCTGCCTATTTATAAGAAAGAAAGGCAAAAATAAAATTGTCTTAGCCCTGTATGTTGATGACGGGTTAATCGCTTCCACAAGTGAAAAAGAAACTCAAAACTTTCTGGAAGAGCTGAAAAAGCGTTTCAAAATAACTGTTAAATCAGCGAATTATTTCCTGGGTATGGAAATTGAGAGGAAGTCGGACGGCTCTATTCTAGTACATCAGAAAGCGTACACTAAACGCGTGCTAGAAAGATTCGGAATGGTGAATTGTAAAGCCGTAGCCACACTAATTATTAAGACGAATAACATAGAGGATGAAAATACTTCAGACCGCTTTCCCTACCGTCAAGCAGTTGGAGCATTGGCTTATCTTATGACTGGTACGAGACCAGATAGCATATGCTATAAGCGTAGTATCACGTTATTTAGACCATCCTACAAAGGAAGATATCCATACTGTCAAGTGGATATTACGGTATTTGAAAGGCACAATGAATAAAGGAATTATTTACAAAAGCGGCACACCCCCTGGTCTAGAATGCTACAGTGATGCTGATCACGGAGGTGATCTTAGCACAGGGCGCTCCACTACTGGCATGTTATGCTTGTTTGGTGGTGGACCAATTTCATGGCAGAGTAAACGCCAAACCACCGTTGCAATTTCATCCACCGAAGCGGAGGTAATAGCTTCCAGTGAAACTGCTCGCGAGGTTGTATGGTTGAAGAGAATCTTGAAAGATATTACTGGCGAAGATTGCCCGACAAGTCTTTGCATCGACAATGAGTCCGCAATAAGACTAGCCAAGAATCCACCATATGAATATCATCAACGAACATAGCACATAAGAATCAGATCGATCTTTATAAGAGAATGTGTCACTAATGGTGTTCTTGATATATGTAAGGTCCCTGCGGCTCAACAGCTTGCCGATATGTTGACAAAACCGTTATATGGACCCAGAATTCAAGAGCTCAGCGAAATGTGCAACATAAAAAATGTTAAGGAGTAACCTCCTCTATATTACATTACGTTGCCACTAATGTCTTTGACAAGCTGATTGCATTCGTCGATTGTTTTACTGTCAATAAATATTATCAAACATGTAAAACTTTATTAAAAATGTCTTCTAACTTTTGTCAAATAAAAAACAATCTATCACAAGTTATTGTTATACTGCTTTTTATATGAGCTCCACTCTAAAATTTTGAATACACAAAGCTCGCTATCTAGGTATGGTTAGATCGAGGAAAATTTCTTTATTGGATGCAAATTGAACTTGTACAAATAGATAGTTTTTTCCAGCTAACCTGGGCTCAATGTCATGTTGTACATACATACAAACTTACATTACATACCAGATTTAGCACTTACAAGTTACAACCTTAGTAAATCAAATATATAACAATCTCACTGTGCATGTTATCGAACTCTTCCTTAATGGGTTCACCGATTTTGATGAGTTTGTGTATTTGCAACATATAGGTAAGTGAGAACAAGAATTCGGAGAGCTGAGAATTTATCGTAGGGTTAATAGATATGGCACACCAACGTTTGTGGCGCCAGCTAATACCATATAATATTAACATGGACTGCTATATTTACAGAATGTTTAGTTAAGGAATTAATAATATCGACGTTTTCGTGTTGAATGTCCCATCCTTATGGATTTCTACTTTTGTCTATGACCCCCTATATAACTATGACTTTCTGCAACCTAGTACGATTGCTAAATTTCGAGTGTACGAGTTGTGATGAGTTGTCCCTTTCTGGCATAAAGAATCATCTTAAGAGTAACAAGGAAAGCTATTCAATATTAATTTTTACGGCTCCTATGCTTTAGTCCTTATTCTGAGCACAGACCACAGGCACAGACTAAATCACAGAACAATTTAGAGTGCTCTGTGATTTAGAGATTGACACAACGATTGACAAGACAGAGTTTCTGACCAGCGTTGCCATTTGGCAACTTTGGTTGCCATTTTGGCAACATTTGACCCTTCGTGGCAACCTAATGGCAACCAAGCTCAAATGGCAACTTTTTGGCAACTTTTCGACTTGTCGCGCGATCATCAGTAAAAAATATCGAATATCTTTCGCAGATCAACTGAACGCATCGAATTGACTGAAAATCAAAATCTTGAATGCATTTTTATTCCTAAATGAAAACAATACTTTTAGTTTGCAAACAAATTGTACCCTTATTTCTACACGCAAAAGGTCTATTTTGGTAAAGCTAGAGATAATAGTACATTACACAACTATAATAGGGTGGTAATACAAAGAAAGGCTGAGATCGCAGAAGTTTGCGGCCCGAGCTGCAAGCAGTGCAGTGCAAAGAAGTTTTTAAGTTGCTCAAAAAGTGGCGTATTACATACAGGGACGTTTAACGTGCGGGATGTGGGCTATTACACACGCGAGCTTTTTTTTACCTTTCCCGCACTCGTGCGTTTTCTTTCCCAACTGTCAAAATAATGTCTATTAAAAAGAAAAACCAACCATGAAGTTTTTACTAAAAAAAAAACATAGAAGTTTTTATGAGCTACTAATTTGTTTCAATATCAGATTTAATGAGTTAAGTTAGGTTTCATTTAATTTCATCTCATTAAATTTCATTTTCATTTCATATCTATAAAAAAAATCTACTGAAGACTTAGCTGTATGGGCATAGTTCCCTTTGCCTAGTAGAATGGGTGAAGAAAAAAAATCTGCTTATATTTTTTTACGGTTGGAGCCATTTTCCAAGTAATTTTTCTTTATTAAATTGCTTATTTTTTTCGCAACTGTATTAAAAATAGTCGTTCATCAGTACACGTGCGGAACCGTCATTGCAACTTGTTCCGACTGTCAACCCTCGCCTTCGGCTGCGCCTCGGCTCGGGTAGACATTTGTCGGAACTCTTTGCAATGACAGCCTTTCCGCACTTGTAATGAAATATACTATTTTTTAGTGGTTTCTAATACTTTTGGTTTAAATGTATTGGTAAGTTCTCTTTTTATTGAAGTAGCCCAACCACCAATGGAACAAATCCAGACATTCCAAAAAAGTTGCCTAGCATTTTATATTGAGCTGGTTGGTCAAATTATTAAAAGATTTGATTTCACAGACCCACTTTTTGAGGTGATCGAAAAAATCGTAGATCCACGAAAAGCTCAGGCGAACGATCATCAGGTTTTATATTATGTTATTGCACGTTTTCCAAACTTATCACCTCACATAAACATTCAAGAATTGCACACGGAATGGACGAGCCATGCGCTGTTGGACTCTGTTGATTGTGAAACAGAAAATGCCGAAGAGTATTGGAGAACCATATTTAAAATTAAAAATTCTTCAAATAGTAAAGCATTCCCCAATTTAATAAAAGTTGTGAACTTGCTTTTTGTGCTGCCTGCTCAAATGCCTGCGTGGAACGTATTTTCAGTCAGCTGAAACTTATAAAGACTGTTAACAGAAACCGTTTCAATACAAACACAATATCGTCATTAATGGCTGGGAAAACATCCGTTAAAGATGCAGTTACATTTGAGCCAACAAAAACCATGTTGGATAGGAAAATAAAATACTAACCACTAATTGAAGGTGCTGGAAAATTTATATTAATTTTTTTGCATGTTTTTGATATTGGATTTAAAATGCACAGGCACTTACACATATATATATTTTTAAATTTTGAAAAACATCAGCTTCTAGATAAATGTGTTTTTGTGGTGAAAAAGGGTCTTTATTCCATTTTTGTCTTTTATTTTATATTTAATTATATTTTTATTTTTCAGAAAAAAATGGATTTAAATTTTTAAGGAAAACCGAATTTGTAAAATTAATTATTTATCAACCAAAAGGATTAACATTTTTGGAAAACAGGATATTTGGATTAAAATTTTTATCATAAACAGTACTCAATATGTATAAATATTTTTATAGTGATAAAATAAAAAAAAAATCATATGGCAACCTTTGGTTTGAGATGGCAACATTTGAACCTACAAATGGCAACCTGGGCTGAGTAGGCTCTGGCAACACTGTTTCTGACTTTCAGATGATTTGTGCTTTCAGAGGTTAGGTAGGTTTTAGGGTTTGCGAAATTGTTTGCCGGTGTAGCGTTGTTTATATTTTATTTTGTTACCATGTCAGAATCGGAAACCAACGCGTCTGTTGATAAAGATCAGAAACCAGATAATGCCATTAGAAAGCGAGTTCGTCACCGCAAGAAACTGGTCTATGAAAACATTCAAAAACAGATGGAGTTTTATTTTAGCGATGCGAATCTAGCAAAAGACCGTTTCCTTGGCCAAATTCTGAAAGAAGAAGATTCCGTTCCCGTGGAGGTTTTTCTTAAGTTCAATAAGATTCGTGCGCAGACACAAGACTCAAACGCCATTGTCAAAGCGGTGGGGCGCTCGGAGTTCCTTGAACTAGTGGCCGATGGTACCAAGGTGTGATGAGAGCTCCTGCTGTTTCTCTGCTTGACCATCTTTCTCATGTTGCCTTACTATTATTACTTACCTATCTACAACCTCTGTATAATAATGAGTAGCATGCTTCAAAATTAGGATGAAGTAATTTTGTATTTATTCCATAAAGAGTCTCAAAAATCTCAAGATATGTAAAAAAACAAGTTGCTCTAATAAAAAACAACTGACTTGAACTCTAAACTGTTTCCAATCAGGCTACTTCACACATTATTTTGAAAATTTTATCAAATATTGAGTGGAATGAAATGAATCATTTTCACTATAATACATTACCTTTTTTTGCTGCATATATACACCCCACTAAAGGGCACATGCCTTCTTTCAGAAAGAGTACCTATTAGTAATCTTATTAATTATAATGTGTCCGTAGCCTTGGATGTTAATAATAACAGTTTATACCTAAGAGGTTATGAAGAGTAGATAAAAATATCAATAATTTATTATTATGTAAGTCCTGGTGTGCATGCAATAAAGAATATTCTATCTATCTTTCATTATAATGGTGTGTCCAGGGAGATCAAATTTATTCTTTGTGTTATTGCTATATTGTAAAATTTTTTTAATTCAAGGTGAAGAGAAAAACTCCCATGGTACAGTATGATGCAGACAGCCGCACAGTGTATGTCGAGTCTATCCCAGTGAGTGCAAGCCGTGAATGGCTGCAGCGGGTGTTTGCACAATATGGACCAGTCGCATACATCTCCTTACCAAAGTTCAAGGACTCACAGCGCATAAAAGTGAGTTTTATATTATTTATAATATAACACTGTATTCTGGGTGTGTCATTTGTATTGCATTTATGAATAAAAAGAACATGTTGTACATTTATTGTAACAAGGCCCCACAAAACCAAATGCTTGGTTTGACTGTAGGAGCAGTCTCGCTAACCCATGGTCAGCTGTTATAAATAAGTCCAAATTCGTTTGTCATATTTGCTTAATCTAATAAGTGCCCAACATAATAAATCTGCTTAAATCTAAAAAAAACATATAAAACACTCTCCTATTGTAAGTAAGAAGTTCACTTCATAAATCTCACTAAATGTTTAATCTTATTACTCATCATTAGATGACACTGCTATTGCTAATATTTCTTAATTCGATTCAACAAAATATAACTGAAATAATGAATAACAAAACCTGTTGCAGCACCCTATGGATCACAATGAAACTAAATATTCTAGACAGACAGATGGACAGTGAAGTCCTAGTACAAGTGTCGCAACGGTAAACCGTTGCGACACTTGTACTAGGACTTTTGTCGACTTTTGGTGGGGGTATTTGCGCAGGTGTACACTCGCGTACTAAAATCCTTAAACCCAGAATTTTATGATAAGTACTAAAGGCCTACTGCCAAGGTTTCTTAGTCAATTTTGCGATTTAAATGTAATATAATGACACGAACGATCAATGGTAGTAATTCTGCTTGCTAAGCTGAAGGTCGTGTGTACGATTCTCACACATGTTATCTATTTTCAAGTGTTTACATATTGAGTTTGGGTGTTTCTATGTATAAAATCGACTACGTTATGTAAGAACAGATCAACCGACACATTGTTAGAAATGACAAAATGGGCTTCAAAGATTTCAAATTTAAAATAGTCGCTGTGCTGTGCCTACATATTTTAAGTTAAGAGCATAATTTTTACTCTGAAGGTCTAGCTGTGTATATAGTAAATGTCAATTATAAACAACAAAATCGAACAGAAAATAAACAACAGAAAAATCTACAAAACAGATGATCGTCAAAAAGTTTGTGTGCGCAACTGTACTTCTGGGACGCGAGACGTGGGAATGAGGCGCGGGACCGGGAAGCGACTGAACTAACCAATAGAATGCGTTGGCGCGCTACCTCCCCGCGTCGCGCCTCAGACCCCCAGCCAAAGAGACCCAAAAAGTGAATTCTGCGCATTCAAGGTCACCGCTCATAAACCGTTGCGATGCTTGTAATAGGGTCCCGTTTTTTTACCCTATGGATATGGAACCTAAAAAAATTAGAAAGTTAGAAAAGAATTCACTTAGAATTCAATTAGAAAGAATTCACCCATCTAGTGTATCTATTGCCAATGTCCCATCTAGTGCCAATGGCCTCTGTATAAATCATCTCATTACGTAGATGCAGAGGTCAATGTACGAAATTCTTGCTGCTCGGCGACCGCGCTTTAGTATTTGTAGTAGTTTGAACTGGGCTTTTTTCTTACAGGGTTACGGATTTGTAGAATTCGAAAAGCCAGAAGACGCACAAAAGTGTGTAGCAGTATTCACAAAGATGGGGTGCAACTTGCCCACTGGCATGCCGCCGGAGGAGCTGACGTCAATCAAGACCTTTTCTGTGGAGGATCCTCCTGAGGAATCACAAGAGGAAAACGGACCACCCAAGAAGAAAGCAAAAAAAGCTAAAAAAAGCAAGGATGTAAAGATTGAGGAGACAAAAGAAGAAGCAGCCCAAGAGGTATTAGAAACGTTTTAATAAATTGAAAGTACTAGAAGCCTGAAAAAAAATTAGCCAATTTTACATTGAGGCTGTGTGGTGTCGGCCTAGAGAATAGCACCAACCCAATTCTTCCCGCGGGTGTCGTAAAAGGCGATTAACGGACACAAACCGGGGCGTGGGCAGCAGCGCCCCCTGCAGTACAATTCCACCGAACTGCGATCCCCAACCCGCATGCCCAGCGTGGGGATTATGGGCATTACCCCCTATGATAGCACAACGTGGCGCTCTTTAGGGGAGGGCTATGTCCAGCAGTAGACTAGTATAGCCTGACGACGACGACGACGACATTGATGCTAATTTAATATAGTTGATTAATTTTGCAGGTTGATAGTCCACTACAAGAAAACATCAAGGCTACCGAAGCCGAATCAAAGGGCGAGACCACGAGTCAAGACGAGGGCAACAAATCTGAGTCCGAGGACCCAAAGAAAAAGAAGAAAAGGAGAAAGCGCACCACCAAAGAGCGCAGTCTGCGGAAGAGCGAAAAAGAGTCTCCAACACTGTGGGGCTTACAGGTATGAAAATATTTAAAAGGGTTCCGTAACTCAAAAGAAAAAATGGAACTCTTTTATGGCTCATACTCTGTCTGTCTTATAGTCTGTCCGTCCGTCCTGAAAACTAAATATTTGTAATTCTTTGTTACTAAACACTTGTTACGTTGTTATTTTTATTCCTTGTTTTGTTCGTTATCAACCCTTGTATGTCCCCACTGCTGGGGCACGGGTCTCTTCCTACATCGCAGGAAGGTTAGGCCATACTTCACCACGGGGGCCAAGTCCGGGTTGGTGGAGGATTGTGAGACAGTGGCGGGCCTTACTGTCAGAAGTTATCAAGCCGCGCAAAAGGCCTCTGACATGGCTTAGGGTGATATTACACTTATCAAATATCTTTGTCCGATTTTGCTGTCAAATATTTTAGAAAATTTCTTTGAGGTAAGCCCATTCCACTTGTCCAATAACTTTTTCCAATATTTTTTGCATAGTCTTAAGAAAATGGAGGAACGTGGAGCGTCTTCATGTGCTGCTATTGCGTCTTTAAGTGGTGCTATTATTATTATCGTTATGTTATTTATGAAAAACCAAAAGTCAAAACAAAAAAAAGTATTTATTAAAAATTTTGTCATTGGAATCGTCCACGATATCTTGTTTGCAGCCATTTTGATTTAAGTGTCATTAATATTTGATCAAATATCGGTGTTTCCAAGACATTTGACAAAGTCGTCCAATTTCTTCCAATTTCTTTCATCAAATCGTACATTGGATAAAGATATTTGATAAGTGTAATACCACACTTAACGACTGCCATTATATGACAGCCGGCACCAACGGCTTAACGTGCCTTGCGAAGCACGGAAGCGCTCGGAAAAATGCCACTAGCGGTAGTCAAGGGACGCTCACCCATCCCGTACCTGACCGCGCCTGTTGTTGCTTAACCACGTGATTGATTCCAATCACTCGGTTCGCCTAGGCCACGAGCGCTTCGCTTTTGTTCGTTACTAATCAGTAATCCCTTGTTATATTGTACCTTCGTGGCGTTAAATAAGGGGTTTCTTCTTCTTATGAAGTTCCGGAAAAGCTCGGCTCAGAGATGGTATGGTGTAAATATTAAAATAATTTTGTAAAATAATTCAAACCAAAATAGGTATTGCGCTCGTGGCCTAGTCAAACCGTGCCCCAGCAGTGGGGACATACAAGGATTGATATCGAATCAAATCGAATAAGTATTGTAATTTTTTATTATTATTATGTAAACGTCCCACTGCAGGGCACAGGCCTCTCCGAGTGCTCACCGCGGATTGGAAATTTCAAGCGCTGAGGTATTTGAACACTTCAGATAGTCAGGTTTCCTCACGATATTTTCCTTCACTGTTAGCTAGTGGTATTGCTATAGATAAAAGATAGAGAACACTTTATTGTACATAAAAAAGGAAATTACACAGATATTTCTATACTATCGAAATACTATGCTATAACTTCACAAATGTACGTAACTTTTTTTTTTTAATCTTTGTGGCGAACTCCTCGCTGTTTTGTTTTTATTTCGTTTTTAAAAAAGAATGAATTATGTCAGTGGTTGTGTTTTGAAATATTTTTAGTTGTCAAGTAGTTAGCGGTTCTGCCCATGTTTTCTATTTAATTAAATCATAATATTACGAGGATTTTATACGTTTTCATTAGCATTCATACAGTCCATTTAATTCCGTCGTTTTCATTCACCTCATCAAACCAACTCCTTCCTCGGGCCTTGAATGATCGGGACCTAATTCTTCGGGCTGAATGGAAGGCTTTACGCCTTGCGGACCATTTCTGGAATCGTTGGGTGCGTAAAGTTCTCCCCACCATGCAACCTAGAATCCCAACCAGAGGAGACCAAGGCCAGGACTTACAGGTTGGAGACGTGGTCATCATCGTAGACGAGTTACTTCCACGAGGGATGTGGCCACGAGGTCGAATATAAAAGTTGTTCCCAGGAAAATATGGGGTGACAAGGGTGGTCGACGTTGCCACAGCAGGGGGTACGCTTCGTCGCCCATTATAAAAACTTGTGAAACTTGCTACTTAAGGTTTGTTTGACCTTGGCTAGTTGAACTAGTTGGTGCATTGCTGCACGAGGGGCAGGATGTGGGGAACTCCTCGCTTGTTGGTTTTTATATCGTTTTTAAAAAAGAATTTTTGTCAGTGGTTGTGTTTTGAAATATTTTAAGTTGTCGAATAGTTAGCGGTTCTGCCCATGCTTTTTAATTAAATCATAATATTACGAGGATTTTGTACGTTTTCATTAGCATTCACACAGTCCATTTAATTCCGTCGTTTTCATTCTTTATATACTTTAGGGACTTTTGTACACATAAGAGTGACGATGACAGTCCCATCGTACCCATCCTAATTATACCACTGTACGTAACTTAGAAAACAAAGTCATTGGTACATACCCGAACCTGTGGTTCTCGCTTCCGAGTCCCTTGTTCTACCCACTGGGCTACCGCCGCTCTCAACTTATCCTAGACCTCGATATCAACCCTTGTGTGTCCCCACTGCTAGGGCACGGGTCTCTTCCTGCATCGCAGGAAGGTTAGGCGATACTCCACCACGTGGGCCAAATCCGGGCTGGTGGAGGATTGTAAGACAGCGGCGGGCCTTACTGTCAGAAGTTATCAAAATATTATATTTAAATAAAACGATTCTATGTTCCCTCATACAAAACGCCAATTTCATATTATGTAGGACTTAATGGACTTCATATTTTTTGTCACGATTGCCACAGGTACTAGCGAAGCGGCAGTGGAAGATGCTGCGCAATCGCTACCTCAACCTGCAGCGACAGCGCGCGAAAGAGATGCGGCGAGCTCCGTACGCCGCGGGACCTGGTGGGTGAATACTAAGATAAGAATGAGAATATTCTTGACTGTACACCACAGCACATATTATTATAAAACATGTAAAGATACAGAGTACAATTAGCTGTCTATTACTAGTTACTTCTCCAATGACTTCCTTTGGGACGAGTTAAAGTTGCA
Organism: Yponomeuta sedellus; assembly: GCA_934045075.1. Classification (NCBI taxonomy): domain Eukaryota; kingdom Metazoa; phylum Arthropoda; class Insecta; order Lepidoptera; family Yponomeutidae; genus Yponomeuta; species Yponomeuta sedellus. Next base: position 4,332,317 of record OW203724.1, on the reverse strand, counting down.
GCCATGGCTGCGGTGTGGCTAGAAAGTATATGATGAGCATAAACATATTGAAATACGAACTATTTGAAAGAAAAGTCCATTGGATTCTGTTTGCATCTGTAAGTTCTGCGAAATCTTGACTCGGCGACGCAAAAGTTGTTTTGATAAAACCACATTATTGCATAAAAAAGGAAATTAAACAGATATTTCTTAAACTAACAGCGGCGGCCTTAGTAACTCATTGTACTTCACTTGCTGGCTAAACATCTACGGCCGTGAAACGTAAGATGTCCTAGAAGTCGACGTCGTCGTCCCTTCGAAGGCTGAAAGACTAGCCCCCTTATTCATAAAAGTCTGCTAACTTAAAGCATTGCTACGCTCTGTCTTCTTATATTGACCTAATACAGAATGAATAAGAACACTCTTTAGCAGCTGTTTTAAGATAGCGGACCATTATGAATAAGGGGGTAATTCATTACTCACCAGAGTAACGTATTATGACCTTAGTAAGAAATCTTTAGTTTTCTAGAGTTTGGCACTACATAATAGTAATTTCTTAAAAATTACACCTCATGTCAGTTTTATAATTGCCGCAGCAACAATTTTCCGTATTGTGTGATACAAATTTATATTACAGAATCCTTGCCAGTCCTGCTATTGACCACCACGGCCATAAATAAAGCTATAGAGTTATAACTTTGTAGAAAAAAAGAAAACTTCTCGAATCGTGGTTTTAGAAACTTGTTCACCTAACTCTCACTATCCATACTGGACAAAAAATACACCACACTCGAACTTTCTGAATTTGAATCATAGGATAGATTTACAAGCCGCTTAAAACAAATAATAATAGTATACTTACCAACTCGAACTTGGCCGCCGTGGTGGAGTATGGCCTAACCCTCCTGCGATGCAGGAAGAGACCCAGCAGACATACAAGAGTTGATATCAAGTATACCTATATTAAATGTAGCCTGATGTATGTAGATAATTATATTATATAACAAACTCAATTTTTTGTTTCCCTGTAGGTACTTTGTTTTGGATAAACAAAAGATGTTTCCAAAAGTATTAATTTTAGTAAAAAAAGTTCACCATCAAAAACTGGGTACAGGACAAGAAAGAATGTGTCTTGAGTGTCCGTAATTTAATTATCTATCAAACCAGCATGAATCAAAAGTATTCTCATTTTATTATGTACCTACAATAATGAAAACTGTTTGAATGTGCGAGCATGTCATGTGTGTGTCAGACAGCATGTCAGGTATAACCGTCTAACGGCCACCGTAAAGCAGAGGCTTGTAAAAATTCCAGAGCGAACCGAGACTGGTGCGCCGAGCGAGGCCGACGCCGCGCGCCACTTGACCCCCGCTGCACAGGTGAGGCCAAATATTCAGAACTGGACGTGTCGGAGATTAAACACTTATATTTCATATTATGTTGCCCTTTTTTCATCACATGACACTAATATTATAAAGGCGAAAATTTGTGGGTGTGTATGGTTCTTACTTCTTCACGTCTAAACGGCTGGAGCGATTTTAATAAATTTTTGTATGGAGTTAGCTGACACCCTGGATTAAGAAGCTACGTTTTACTGTGGAAAAATATCTTATTCCTATGGGAAAATCGATAAACCGCGGGTAACATAACACCGCGCCCGCTGCGCCCCGCGGTGTTAAGTTACCCGCGGGGCACAGCTAGTGATCTATAATTAATACTTTTCGTCCTCAGTCCTCCCATGTGATCGCTTTTCGTGCTCTGTTATTTTGTGCCCTGCTACTATTACACCTGGCACGCAGCATTGGTACTAAAAACGATCATATAGGTACCATACCACTAAATAACACACAAGAACTTAGTAGGTTTTTCCCGAATCGTGAAATTTAGGGTTCCTTACCTCAAACGGAAATTTGGATCGGACCCTTGTAGGATCACTTTGTTGCCACCCCATACGTCTGACTTTCAAGATTCTTTGTCTCGGCAACGCGTGGAGGTATCGAGTTGGTATTAAAACCGTATACTCAGGTCTACAGTCCCTTGACGCAAATAATGTATAGCTATTCGGTATTCAAGGAAATAAAAATTCGTTGGGTAAGTACTTCCCGTTGATCTAGAACTTAAAATTTGAAAAGTCACATCGTCTTACCGCAACATGCTGTGCCGCAAAAATTCCGTAACCTATGCTGTAATTAAATCATACAAAAAATATTCTTAGAAGTACGAGTAAAGCTCTGAAAAAACTGCGAGATTTGATTCCTAAACTATTTATAATCTGTAAGTACCTACCTACAAATTTGTACGGAACTCACGGTGAGCGAGTCCGACTCGCACTTGGCTGTTTTTTTATCGTATTGTTTCGAGATCCTGGTAGGTACAGCTTACGGTCAAGTGTTCAGTTATCTCGTGTGTTACAGGTCAAAAGCAGTGCGAAGGAACCGTCACGCTCAGACTCAGTAAGTGTCCTTTTTAATACGCAATTACTATTAGTAAATTTCTTGTTAAGGCGTTTCGTTGCGCTAACTAGCGCTACCAATGGAAAAAAAATCATAACTTGTTTTGTTATACGTTTTTGTCTAAATGTTCACATTCCATTGGAGGCGCTAGTTAGCACCCCGAAGCACATTAACGTTTTCTGTGCGTTGCGTTAGCGCTGCATCGACTGAGCGGTGACCCTCCGTCGTTCTACATAGAAATCTGAAGGACGTACCACATGATGAGTGAAGAATGCCGGACGCTGTGACGCAACAAGGAGAGAAGATATGGGGAAGGGAGCTGCATTAAAACGACCCAGCGGCAGCGCATAATTTTGTGGTTTATTTGGAAATAGCTGCGTTGACACAGCGCTCGTGTGGCTTTAATCTTGCGACGAGACGCAAGGCAGCGGCAACGCCCGTGTGGCATCACTCTAAGACGGAGTTTACACGTTCAGTCTGGCGTCAGTCAATTCCATCAGTCTGGTTTGACTAACGGCAGACTACTGTTTATTCAGTGGACTTATGGACCAGACTGACGGATATTAGAAACGGCATCAATCCTAGTTTGATCAAGGTGACGAACTGAACTGATGTCAGACTAAACGTGTAAACTACGTCTTACTATGAGGAATAGAAGTGGTGTCAAACTTCAACGGCAGCAGTTTAGAAAATAGAGAGCAAGAAAGTTTGTTCGTCGTAATGGAAACAACTTTCACAAACTTTGGCATTGCACACTAATTTTTATTCTTAAGAGACGCGAAATTCTTTCTAGTGACGCCGTGACGCCCTTTATACTTTATTGCACACGAAACATTAAATAGGACATTATATAAGAAATAAGATCTACAAAGGCGAACTTATCTCTGTAAGAGATTTCTTCCAGCAAACCTTGGAGAGTCGGAGCAGCAGTAAAAAACGGGTCTGTATACGTGTACAAAATAAACTAAATAGACTACAAAAAACCTTAGCAATAACCTACGCAGAAATAATACACTACATAAACTAAATACCTGTAAATATAAATAAATAAAATACATAGAAAATAATAAATAAATATATAGCTCAAAGTTATGATAAAGATAAATAGTGCTCTTTCAACTGCTTCATAAATGTACCAATTGTGGGACTAGCGCATATTTTCTGTGGCAGTGCATTCCACAGCCTAACCGATTGGGCCGTGAATGAGTCACCGTAAGCTCCAGTGTTGTCAGCAGGGATTTCAAGAAGGTAGGAGTTAAGAGTTCTAATTGGCCTATCCCCAGAGTGCAGGTACTGAAACCTTTCTCTGAGGTAGGCGGGGGATGAGGGATTATTAAGAATTTGGTATAATAAGGAGAGTATATGTGCATTCCGGCGAAGACGAATTGGGAGCCATTTTAACTCATGACGGAAATGAGACACACGATCATATTTGCGTAGTCCGTATATGCATTTCTTTGTCTATGGTATATGTAACGGATACCCAAATTTTGTAGTCGTTCGAGTTTGTCTAGCAGCTCCTCAATTGGCATCCAAGTAGCAGGCATCCGTATAGTCGAGAAGGGGAAGAAGAAGGGACTGAGCAAGAGTAATTCTGGTTTTAAATGGGAGAAAGTTTTAGAGACGCCGCAGCGAATGGAAAGTCGCAAAGACGCGCCGACTGACTTCACCGACATGCGCGGACCAAGAGAGATGACAGTCAAAGCCCTTTTGCTTTTGCGATTATATCCGAGTAATTTTTATAGAACACCTTAAATGTTTCATGGACTCAAGATGTGCTTGATAATAAGTACCGTTTAATTAATTACGTGTTAATGTTTGTTGCAGAGTCGAGCGCAGCTGCCTCGCTCCACACACGTGCGGTTCGACGACGACGACCGCTAACGTTTACTGCAGATTGATGTCCAGCATTTTCTGTGTACCTATATAAGTTTTGGTGCGCTGCACTCGTCGCCAGTGACGATCTCGGATATACAAGTCAATCAATCGCTGCAAGAAGGGGCCAGTTTCATGAAACTGCAATTTGTAGTTTATTATGATGATTCGATGTACATTGCACGGTCTATTGACTCACAAGTAGACGTAGAGAGTTTTACATTGTACCACGAATAGGCATGGCTAAAAATTTTTAAATCCTCTTCCATATTGTGGGGACACATTTACTATTTACAAAAAAAAAAAGTTTCAGTAATAAACTAAAGTTTAACGAAGGTTAGAGCCATTTTTCTAAAATTACTTTAAATCTGTGGGAAAACAGCTCGTAGTGTTATGGCGCCGAATCTGACGTCACGCAATAGTAGTAGTCACAGGGTCCGGTAGGTAGTTTCGAATGACGCTGTAGCGAAAAACTTTCAGCGTGGTGCGCTGAGGCGAAGAATTATTGATGCGAAATCCACGAGGTCGAATGACACCGGAGCGACAAACATTGTCGCGAAAAACTTTCATAGCTTGGTACGCTCCAGACAAAGTCGCTAGGTGTCCTAAAATCAAACATTGTGGTGAAAATAAGTCATAGCTTTGTGACCAACATTGGGACAAAAATAAATAATAGCTTAGCTTAACTACTGATGCCAAAATTTTATTGTTATCTAGTAGTAGTAATAGTAGAAAATGTATGTGATACGAGTATATCCTGCGGTATGTTCTTCCCATTTAAATAAGCAGATACCTCTGACCTGTACTCAGTACCAGCGAAAAACTTTCATGTTGCAATATTGATTAGATTATTATAATCAATATTGCAACATGAAAGTTTTTCGCTCCTGTGTCATTCGACCTCTTTCATTTTGCTTCAATATCACGCTGAAAGTTTTCGCTGCAACGTTTGTCGCTACAGCGTCTTTCGAAATGAAACTACGCACCGGACCCGTCACAACAGAGCACGGGTCAAGTTAATCAATGTTAACCTAAGCGTGACGTCAGGCGGTGTACCAATCACTCGCGGTGTTTCAGTCAAAATGGCTGAAAGTAGTCGCACGTCGTCAGGCTAGTCCACTGCTGGACATAGCCCTCCCCTAAAGAGCGCCACGTTGTGCTATCATAAGGGGTAATGCCCATAATCCCCACGCTGGGCATGCGGGTTGGGGATCGCAGTTCGGTGGAATTTTACTGCAGGGGGCGCTGCTGCCCACCCCCCGGTTTTGTGTCCCTCGCCTTTTACTGAAAGTAGTATTATGATCTTTTATTTTATTGAAAATATGGCAATCTCTTTTTTTATAAAACTAAATCAGTGTCTTAAAGCTGTTTAATATGTACTTCCCCCTACACTACGAATAAACTACGAATTGTAGTTTGAAACTCGGCCCTGCTCATTCAGTTTTCAACTGAACGAGTTGATAATACTTAGCGTAAGCAGACTAGTAGGTGAACTTTTTCTATGTTTAAATTATTGTAATATAGCTTCACTTTGCGGCCACCGTGTTTTAATTTAGAGGCAGAGCTAGAAATCTGTAGGGGTCACTGAACTCAATCGTAACTATAAAGCCCGGCACTAACTTGACCATAAATCCGCTGTTGGAATGAGTGCGATGGACACTATAAAAAACCGGCCAAGAGCGTGTCGGGCCACGCGCAGTGTAGTTCCGTCAAAAGGTTATCTGCTTTACAGCTAATAACCTTATTAACGCAATTTTCAATGGATTTTGTATTAAATTTTTCTTTTGTATTAAATCATTCTTGTCAATAGGTTCTAAAAAGAGCTAGTATGTCTACTGAGATTTATATGTTAAGTTTTTTCCGAAGACGCGTTATGTATGAAGATTGATATGATGTCCTTCTAGGTATTGGTGGCGCTAGTCAGCATCTTGTAGCGCCTACATTAACTGGAGGGATGTTTAAAATAAAATTAATGTTTAAAAAAATGCTGCCTTAATAAATAAAACTATTTAATTTTAGTTCGAATAGTTTAAATAAAACTTACAACATTCAGTTGATTTGTCATTCTTAAGTACACAATTAAGTAAAAATGTAATAATTAAATCAAAGTAAAATACTTATCATAAAAAGTTCAGTCTTAAACGAAACTACAGGCACAGGCACATTCCATTAGTTATTTTAAAGCTCGATCTTTGATCAAAATAAACAATCTTCCCATAGAATGAACAATTCGGAACCGAGGCAGGATTCGAACCCGCGTCTCTAGGAGGTCGTAGGCTTCTCATTCTTAGTGAAGTTGGTTTATCTGGCCTAACAAGAGACTTATGATTACAATCAATTAAAAACTTTAAATTGACTAAGTTTACCGACGACAGTGCTACCTCAAAAATAATAATAGAAATGGCAAAATGGTAATAAAAATACCTACTCACTAACAATACAGGTGTATATAAAACATCGCAAATTGTCATTCGTCCAGTTAGTATGGGTATGCTCTTTTAGCAAATATTAGCATTCCAAGACAAGAATAAAGAGTTGCAAAGGATGTCCAGCAAATAATGGATATTTGCTTGCTGTTACTTTACTAGTTGTCTCTGACGCGGTTTGAAAAATATTTTGGGCGCCAAATCATTTTGTAAAAATTTTTTAAGAGATATATTTTTCTTGCTAAAATTAAGTTAACCTTTAGAAAGAAAAAACATAAAAGGCTTAAAACGTTATGATTTGTGCCCTAAAAATGTATAGGTAGACATGGACAACTTTTTCTCTAATACTGTGGGGCTTTTACGAAAATGTGTGGATATCATTTATAAATGTAAAAAGGATTTTTTTATATTCATGGACAGTGTTTACTGAAAACCTACACACACTGACAAGTACCTACATGCTATGTCGCACCATCACCCTATGCATTTAGCATCCGTAGTATCTTCATTGGTGGACAGAGCCTATGCATTGTGTGACGCGGAATTTAAACATGAAGAACTGTCACATGTACAAGGAGTACTTAAGAAGAATGGCTATGGGGTGAAGGGCATGTATCAGAAGCGTACAACTAGGGTAAAGAGGGTTGACGTTCCGAGGGAGCGAGCATACTTGCCGTACATTAGGGGAGTGACAGACAAAGTCGGTTCTTTGCTAAAGAAGTATGCAATCAAGACAGTTTTCACTCCACTGCTCGAGATAGCAGCGCAGGTAGGAACAGTCAAGGACACCATACACTATCAAACACCAGGTGTGTACAAAGTCAATTGCAGTTGCGGTAGTTCTTATATCGGAAAAACTAAGCGGACCATTGCTGAAAGAGCCAAGGAACATATCGCAGCTGTCAAAAACCGCCAGGTGGAAAAGTCAGCGATAGCGGAACATCTGCTTGAATCAGGATCAAACCACTGGATAGAATTACACAAACCATCGGTACTTTCCAACAATCGCCATTATTATAGCCGAATTGTGCGTGAAGCGGTTGAAATTAAGAAACACAAAAACTTTAATCGGGAATGTGGTTTCAAACTGTCGCAAACGTGGGATCCGGTCATCAAGATGTGTTCGAGTGGAAAAAAGTCGCATGGCTTATCGTCCGACATTGTCAGTGTAGTGTGTCGCAACTCTAACAGTGCTTTGTGATGGCTGATTGAGGGTAGTCTGAAACCTCATCAGCCGAAGATGCGAACAGGTGCCAGCCATCAGTCTTCTCGTGACCACGATGGCTGTAACGTCGTCGAAACGTCGAGGTAAAATAGCAATAAATTACTACGCGATTAAGCCCCGAAAATATTCTATATTACACAGATCTCGTTAGCCCTATACTAAGTACAACTAAATGACTTGTGTTATAGGTGCTAACTCGACGATAGATTTAACCTTTGGAATGCCAGAGCCACCGAAAATGTTGCACCCTTGTGCGCCGGGCGTAACGGTGTAAATTAGCGCGAGTGACAGCGTGTTAGATATGTCTTGGTAATTTGGAAAAATGTATGGAACCTATGAAATTTATGATTGTTATGGAAAGTCCAATAATGAACTAGTAATATATACACAATAAGATTGTAAGGTCGTCATTTATTTTTATTTTACAGCCTCAAAAAGTTATTAATGTGTGTTTTTTTTCCCTCTTCCATCAATGCATGATGATTTCTGTCAACTACTTTGTTTTATTTTTACTTTTACTTAGCACTAACTATTCACCATGTACCTAAGAATTCATTAACATGAAAAACAGCGTATTTCTAGAGAAATATGTTGCCGAAAAACTATTATCAAAAGTCCACATTTCTCCAGAAGAATCGCCATTTTGCACTTGTTCGTTGCTCACTTTTCGAGGCTCACAACACATCGTCACATTGATGTAAGTCATATGTTCGTGCTTATTTGAGTAAAATATAATATTCTTTTTCATTTATAGTTATCAATAAATCGCATAATCCTTCTAATGAACATTTTTTTGCCAAATGAATCTAACAATTGTGTTTAGAGTAGGTTATTTTCGTTCAAGCTTTTTTTCATGAAGATCTACTCTTTTGTCTATGGAAGTAGCGGTATCGCAATGTTCATTAAATGGACTGTCGATGTGTATAAGACAGTAGTACTCTGTGGAGCAACTTTTTTGAGAAAATAAACTCTAAACACAGCATATTCTCGCACCACATTTCTACTGTTCTATACATGTGTGAGTGAACGGCCTACTGCGTTCAATTGCCGAAGCGCGTATCCGCGCGAAGTAATCTTTACTCACCTGCCTAAGCGCGGATCCGCGCGACTATACAGGGGGTCGTATAGACGCTAAAAAGCAAGGGACATTTCGTACCAATTACGTGTTATTATTTAATATTATTGAGATGGTGTAAATAAATAGTTAGGATAGAGTAAAATATTTTTATTGATAAACAATATTTACATTTTAAATTTTTACAATTTTTTTTAATAATGTTGGTCTGCCAAGGCTTAAACATTCTTTCACACACAAAATGTATCCCTAGTTTGCTGGGGTTAATAATAATAATAGGCAACACAATAAAGTAAAAAAGTATACATACACTGTCCGTGTGAAAAAGGCTGCGTGGCCTCAAGTTAGGGGCCTCAACCACCTCAACCCCTTCCCCTCCAAGAATTTCTTGGGGCCTAAATTGCTGCAAAAATTTTGTACATTTATCATGAATCATTATGCATTAGACACAAAATAAAATTGTTCACTAGATATAGATTTATACGTACTCTAAGACTCCCTGACGCACTCCTCTCTAATATTACTTGGTCGTTGCTCCGTACTTCAGGAGTACGATCGACGACCATGCCCAGTACTAGCGATGGTTGGAGTGGTAAGTCCGCCATTATTTCTTCTGTAAGACTATGTTTATAAGGGGCAAGATCGACGCGATATTTATTATATTATATAGTATTTATATATAATATATAATAAACATAATATAATATTATCAGGTTCAAATGATGTTAGGATACGACCTTTTGGAATGAAGCGGTATATTACGCAAACAACGGGAAAACGCGTGACACGTGAGCGACGAATAGAACTTCATCGTGTAACGCAACTCCAAAAGATCATATCCTAACAGCATTTCAATGAGATAATTAGTATAAATAAATATACATATAAAGCTTGAAGAATTCACAAACTTATTAAAAGTAAGGAAAGGAAAAAAAATGGAGTTATTAGTTATGTATTATATTAATTATTATTATAATTAATTATATATTACATTTTTTTTTATAGATTAAAATTGGAAATAAACTTATATTATCATTATTATGCTATTTTCTAAATGGTAAAATATGTCTTCATATTAAAATGTTCAATGTTTACATGGCATGATGTGTTTCGAAATAGGAAAGAGCTACCTGTATAGTCGCGCGGATCCGCGCTTACGCGGCGAGTGAACATACAACATCGTATGTGTGCATGTGTGCGTGTATTTTAGACATGATGGACAAAAAAGGCATTTATCTGCTACACTATTTATGCAACGTAATTATTGAATTGAAATATATAGAAGGGACAAAATTCCCATCAAAATGATACAAGTAAGTCAATACAGACATACTGAGAGATGTGTACAAACATGGAACAAACATTCCAAGTACTTTAGAATGTTAGTTTGGTTTCAAGATAATACGATAATAATGCATAGATTCAATCAAAATTTTATTTATGTGGATAGCAGAAGATCTATAAATAATGATTACTTACCCCTTATTTCGTAAATAAGCTTATTTTCCTTAGAATTTCACTTTTTTGTCGACCTCGTAGTTGTTTGCGCGCACTCGGCAAGTTTGAATTTCAACCACTTGAATTGACCGGTTTTTTGACATTGTACTCTGTGGGTGACTATTGTTTATGGTTCATTCGTTCATTTAGATTAAGAAAAACACTATTTTACTCTCTATTCCCTTGTATTATTGATAAAAATAGCGCAAAACCTACACGATATCGGATGCGCGCGGATACGCGCTTAGGCATTCTAGTACTGCCGCGCGGATCCGCGCTTCGGCGTTCCAAAGGTTAATACAATAAATACATAGGTAATGTCGCGGTCCTATCCCGAACCATCTAGAATAGAGCCTTCTAGGAGCCTATCGAATAGTCGCCGTATGCTGCGTTTTAGTAAACAATAAACGCTGCAAGCAATAATGACTCGTATGTCCACTAGCGTAAGGTTCAAAACTCTTTGACTGGGTTACTGTTCGAGCGACGTTGCTGCGTATACCGAGTGTAGGTACGTAGGTACGGGAATGTTATAGAACCCTTGCCGGCGGATATAAATAGCGGCCGCCGCGGCGCGCTGTCAGTACGACCCGCCCGACAAATTGTCGTCTGATCTGAACCACCTCTTAGAGGCTCGGTCACAGTCAGACGCGGCCACCTCCTCTGCCAGTGTCCCCCTTAGCGGGGACACTGCTCTTTCATAGCAGTTTTGTACCCTTCAGCCACGTTCGTAACCAGTTACGAATGTGGACTTTTTATCGCTGTTTCGTAACCAGCTACAAGCCAGTTACGAATGTGGATTAATTTTCCATTTTCGTAACTGAAACCTCTTAGCCATGTATGGTCTCCTGGTGCTTCCACATCCATCCGGCTCAATTGAGGCTTTATATCAAATACCGCTTCTTCATTATACCTTAAAGTCTAAATGCCTTAGTACCCAAAATGGAAGAAAGGAAGACTCGCACATAAACGGACAATATATCGCCCCTTTTTATTTTCGCATATATCATCATTTCTTTTGCCTGAAAGTAGCATCAAGATACAACAGCGTCAGGAAAAGTTTTCTTTACAGCCTTCCTCTGTCCTTTTTCGAAGTCGCATTTAAAGTTTGTATTAATAGTTGATCCCGTATTATAGTAACTAACCTCGTCTCGTGTCCGTGTTTAACCGTCTTGTTAGGGAGCAGTGCGTATAATTGAATTGAGATTTGAGAGGAGACATGTTGCGCGATATGCTGGTTTGGCTCGTTTGCCTATGAAATATATAACTTCTGGCTACATATATATATAATGAAAAAATCGCCTCAAACTGAGAAGGTAGCACGTTTTAATAATTACTTCAACCGATTTTGGTTAAATGAAACTTAATTCATCAAAAAGTGGTGTTGCCAAGGAGAAGACTTAAGAAATACAAATCACCTGGAAGGTTGGCACTCACGAATAAACCGTTTTATTGGGCAAAAAAGACCATCAATAGCTAAAGTGTTGGACATTTTAGTGAAAGAAATGAAAATGAGAAACTCAAGGGCAACACGAAAAAAGGAAAACTATTTACTAATTGATAGTGAAATTAATGAAGCTGTGGAAAACTTAAAGGCAAAAGAAATAAGTGTCGGTCACTGTCTAGAAATAATTGCACCGTTCATGATTTAAGTAAATGGAGATATAAATTTATGTTTTAAGTTGATGGAGAAGTAACCGATAAGTTTTCTTACAAAATGACAAATAAATCTATTCATTTATTCATATTTTTGTTTTTGTAACACTAGTGTCGGCATTATATCATGTGGAAGTACCAGGAGACCATTCATGGCTAAGGGCTGATTTTTCATTAGTCAGATAACTTTTATCTGACTATTGAAAAATCAGCCCTAAGTGGTTTCAGTTAGACATTTGGACTTTAAGGTATAATGAAGAAGCGGTATTTGTTAAGACCTATACTGTGCCACATGAAGCAATAAACGAACTTGAACTTTGGAAAAAGCCTCAATGAGCCGGATGGATGTGGAGGTACGAGGAGACCATACATGGCTAAGAGGTTTCAGTTACGAAAATGGAAAATTAATCCACATTCGTAACTGGCTTGTAGCTGGTTACGAAACAGCAAAAGTCCACATTCGTAACTGGTTACGAAAATTTGGTTACGAACGTGGCTGAAGGGGTTTTGTAATGTAAACTCTTCTAAGCGGACGCTCCGCTAGGGAGCTCCGCTGTGCGCCCTCCTCGGCCTCGAGGGGGGTCGCTCCCGATGTGGGTTTAGGGGTCTTTAAGACCAAAACCAGTCCCAAGGTGGTGTTTAGTGGGTAGGCGCACTTCTTGTGAGTCCCACATTGGCAGCACGGCCGGGCCCGTGCTGTTATGCATGAGCATTCACCACCTCCCTCCCCCGTGTCCTCCGGAGGGTGCCCTTTATAGGGTTTAAAAAAAAAAGCGCGCTGTCAGTTCCGTTTGGAATAGCGAAGAGTGAACTTCGAGCGAACATACCTGCGATACGAGCGATAACCTACGACCTCAGCGATACTATTGGACTTCGATTGAACCTGCGATTGGAATCTACGCGTGTGGACTTCGTGTCGTGCAGACCTGCAGACCAGACCCTGCGTGAATAAATCCTAAGAAGTTGTCACTGGCGTTTTACATCCAAATCCAGAACCCTAGCCCGTAACAGTAACATCCAAGACCCGGGACAAACTAAAAAAGTTCGTTTCCTACTTTGACCCGGCCGGGGATCGAGCCCGAGACCTTCCGTTTTACAGTCAGCGTGCTAAACCGCTGCGCCGCCGAGGCCGACCGAGTTTTTATCCATTGTTTATTGGACACCTTTGGATATTAATTTAATTATCATCTAATATACACTTTTTACTGAACTAATAAAGTTACAGTTCTGGCAATTTGGCAGCAGGATGTAGGATACCCACAGTAAAACTATTTCACAATTACTAAAATTAAAGTCACGTTAACTTATTTGCCTTAAATATTATTAAACGAACCCGAAAATATAAATCCTCTGTTAGTATTTCATACGTATTTGAAAAGCCTTTCGACCTTACCAGCAGCAAAATGGAATGGCGTATTTCTTGCCAACTACAATTTTTCAAACCTCTGTGAAAGAATCTTACTGAAGTCTAAGGTTGTTTCCCTGGCTGCCTCATCTCAAATGACTACCCTGAGCATTGCTCCAATACAAGAAAAATATACACAAATATTATGTTGCATAACAGCAACATAATATTTGTGTATGGGTGTCCGAGATAAGTACTAACGAGTCATTGTACAAAATTCTTCATGTTATACGACATGAAATTTGTCATACAGTAGGTATGTAGGTACACAAAAATTATCTATATACACTACACTGTTAACTAAAGAAAGGTAGTGGCTCGCTCACACAATATGAACGTCTTGTGCAAATAGTGGTTCAGTACTTTTAACCTAATCACTAGAAATATATACTTAGTTAATGCGCACATTACACTGATTAACCACAACTGTCTTGACATCACTTTTTGTTAAATGGAATCACAATAATTAAATTAAAACTAGTCAAATAACCTAAATATCGAGGTAGGCGGGTAAAGCTTAGAGTGAGAGTCGACTATGAAGCCTCCATGTGTCGGTGCACAGTGACGGGCGCCAGGAGGCGGCCGCACGGCAGCGCCGTGGCGCCGGGCGCAAGCGCGGGCGCCGCCGGTCGCGCCAGCGGGCAGCTCGCGTCCGACCGCGTGTCGTCCGACAGCGGCGCGCCCTCGCCGCCCGCGCCCGTCGCCTCCGAGTCCTCATGCGGCGTCATCGTGGAGTAGCCGTGGTCCGAGCCCGCGCGCCGCGAGCGCCGCGCCCCGCCCAGCACGCGGTAGGGTGACACCGGCGCCGGAAGGAGCCGCTCGCGCCCCGCCTCCTCCCCGCCCGCGCTTACGCCCGCCCCCGCCGTATCCGTTACCTCGGGCCACGGCTCGCGCGGCGCCGCGGCGTAAAGGGCCCGCCGCCCGCTCGCCGCTGCGCCCGCGCGACAGCAGTACGTCGCCACGGCGCCCACGAGCCCGGCCGCCACCAGGCAGCCGGCCGCCGGGCCCGCGGCCGACCAGCTCGCCGGCGGCACCGCGCCGGGGCCCGCGCCGCCGCCGTACGGGGTGACGGCGCCCAGGGCGCCGCCGAAGCAGACGGCCTGCGGCGCGCAGAAGGGCACCGGCAGCTGGCCGCCGCCGGCCGCCCCGTGGCACCACTCGCAGCCTACCACGCCCAGGCAGGCGGCGCGCGAGCCGAGAGCCTCGCAATCGAAGTCGAAGCAGGGCTTGAGGTCGTCGGCCATCTCGTGGAAGAAGTGTGCGGCGAGCGGTGCGGGCTCCGACTGCGGCGGGCAGGGCGGCGCGGGGGCGAGGACGGGCGCGGGCGGCGCGGGACAGGCGTCGGGCGGCGCGGCGCACTCGCAGGGACACTCGCACTCCGCCTGCTCCATGCGGTTGCAGTTAAGACACAGCCTATCCACCTAGAACAGAGAAAAAGCGTTTGTGGATATGTCAATAGCTGTCCTATTACGCGAGTTTTAGTTGTCGATATTGACTCGATTGAAATTTTAGCAGTTTTTAAAGCACATGCCATAGGACCTTGTCGTAAACGGCTATTGGGATCTAAGGTATCCTTAACACGGTTAATATCTGTGTAATTTCCATTTTTATCTACAATAAAGTGTTCTCTATCTATGTAATGTAATTAATATTTAACCGTTTTGGCTCCCGCTCAAAACAGTCGCAAGAGGCGATATAGCACAGAGACAACTTTCAATGTCGAGTAGTAGTATTATCACAGGCGACGCGACGCACCATGCTGCAGGGGCAGAAGGCGCCGGCGCTGCAGCTGGCGTTGACGAGCGCCACGAGCAGGTCCGTGCCGGGCACGCCGGCCGCGCGGTAGTGCGCGCACTCGCCGGCCGCCGCGCCGCCGGCCGCCGCCGTCACGTTGAACTCGTAGTAGCGCTGCGTCGCGCGGTCGAACACGCCCGCGCAGAGCCGCTTGCGCACGAAGCCGCGGTGGTTCAGCATGTCGGTCGCGATCGCGGACTCCTTCAATAAATACAGAATTTTTTATCTATTACTAGCTGAATCGACAAACATTATTCACGCCATATTAAGTAGCCTGCGACCTACTAAGTTTCGCAACATCATAGAACTCGCTGTAGCCTTGTTGACATGACATGAGATTTTATATATCGACGCCTTACTGCTAAAACCTTGGAGATTGAAACAATTGGAAATTGGCCACTACTTATAAATATTTTCTTCCTGGCAACCTTGTGAATAGAGAAAGAGCTAGTGCCAAGAAAGATTTATTGAATAAAATTATTATTTATTATTATTATTAAAATACACACTAATATCGACGCCTTACTGCTAAAACCGACTATCTGCATGAAATGTTGTTTCGAGAAAACTCGAGTTTAAGGTTCGGATGTCGTTAACTATACTAAAACTTGTTATTGTGTGCATAACAACATTTCATGCAGATAGTCGGTTTTAGCAGTAAGGCGTCGATATTAGTGTGTATTTTAATAATAATAATAAATAATAATTTTATTCAATAAATCTTTCTTGGCACTAGCTCTTCCTCTATTCACAAGGTTGCCAAAGTAGTGGCCAATTTCCATACTATTTGATAATACCATTGAAACCGCTCTGGATTGGTGCGCGCTATGTAGGTGCTGTACCTATAAACCTGATAGCTTGGTCTTTAACAGGCTTTGCTGCTAATTCACGCTTAAAAGATATGGCACGTTGATTGGATTTCGATGAGATGAGTTTTATCGGAATGTCAAGTAATTGCGAATCTAGTGTAAGTACAAGGTATAAGTGTAGTTGAAACACAACCGTGGTTAGTGTTTGTTGTTACCTTGTGCGTAACGTGTTGCTGTTCTACTGGCCCGGCCGCAGGTGGGTCCAGCAGCGCCGGGTGCGACACCAGGTAGCCGCGCTCGTTCATCAGGAAGCAGCGCATGTCTCGCGCGCCGCACTGCGGCAGCGCCGCCAGCAGCAGCCGCTGCAGGTAGCCCAGCGGCAGGTCGGCAGCCAGCACGAGCGGCGAGCGCGGCGGCGCGTACGACAGCGTCACCACGTAGCCGGCGCCCGCGGGGTCGAGCCGCGGCGCAGCCAGCGCGGCCCGGCCCGGCGCCGCGGCCGCGCGCACGAACCACTCGCGCCGCGTGGGCTCATAGTCGCGCGGCAGCAGCGCGCCGGGGTAGGCCAGCAGCGCGCCGCTGGCGCCCGCCGCGTACCGCCGCACCACGTGCCGCGGCCGTGCGCGCAGCGCCGCCCGCCGCCAGTACGCCGCCAGCGTGTTGAGCAGCCCCGCGTCTTGGCGCACGCCCGGCGCTAGCCCCGGGTTGGACAGCAGACCGTGCGCCACGCTCTTTAGATAGGCCAGGTAGTTCTGCATGTAGGCCAGCTCCTCGGGGCCGTCGCTCGCCTCCGAAAGGTAAGAGAAGGGCGACTGAAAACTGGAGGGGCTGAGGTAGATGGTTGCCTGCTCGAGTGTGGCTACCTGCTTGAAGTGACGGCACAGTGCGCCGGCGCCGCCGCGGGGCGGGAACAGGTCTAGCCGATGGAACAGTATGTCGCGATTTGCGCGCGCGGGCGGCACGGGGCCGGCGGGTGCTGGGGGGTCCGCCTCGCCCGCCACGCATACCACGTAAATTCCGCACACGCTCTCCCACGTGTACACTATTGTCTCATTGTTTGTCTCGTCCCACTCTATAACACTACCTTTCTCTTTTGAGAGCATTTGTTCCTTCACACTATCGATAAACTTGTAGTTTTCAATGCTATTTAAAAGGGAGAACTTGATCTTTTCGGTGGTGAGTTCGGGCCGGGGGAAGTGAGTGTGCATGATTACTCGGCCGGAGAAGTCGAGCACGAAGGCACGTCGTTGCGGCGAGGAGCGGCGAAAGTAAAGCAGGTCCTCGGCGAGGTCGGACCAGTAGAGATCGAGTCCGTGGACGCCGGCGGCGCCGCGGCGCACCAGCGACACCACAAAGTCGCGCGCCGGCGCCTCCCAAGCGGGCTCCAGCAGCACGGGCGCCTCGGGCGGCCGCGCGCGGGGCAGCAGCCCCAGCAAGGCGGTCGCCAGGCGCCCCGCGCGTGCGCCCTCTGTCCCTCGCACCAGCTTTACGCGTGGCCAATTCTCTGACACTTCTATTTCATTTGAATTATTTTTCTCGTGTAACAGGCTCATGACGAGTTTCATATTTTGATCATCCAGACTGGGAAATATATTCAGCCATTGATCATCTGTTAATACTTTTGCATCAGTCATAAATATTACCAGTTTGTTTTGGGGTAAATTATTATTTGTTACGAGTGTTGTCAATTTTTCAGCAATTATAGGTAAAGATACACTAGAATGTGCAATATCTATTGAAGACACATACTCTCTTAGTAATAATTTGTTATTATCAGTGGCATTGCCCACATCTGATGCTCCATCAGCACTGCACAAGTCCTCAAATTTCACAAAATCTGTTGTGTTAGTAATTTTTAGGGCAAAGGAATCAGTGATTTGCAATGCCTGTGCTATCTCTTTCACTACCTCCATAGCATGCTGCAAAGCGACTTCATTTATACTGTTATCAATAATAAATATAACAAGTTTTGGATCTGGTTGCACCACTTTGTGATACACATATCGTAAATTGGAGTGTACCATTGATGAACAATGCTCGTCTGTGGCATAGTCACTGTCAGCTAAAAAGTATTGTCTTCTGACCTTCAGTTCATTCACACCGTCTTGCTCCTCATTATTCACAGGAGTGGTATTGTGAAATGGCAGGTAGGCTTTGAAGGAGAGGTCACTATGCAGCGAGGCGTAGGGGCAGGGGCGGGTATAGGAGGCGCGCGGCGCGGGCCGAGCAGCCGCTAGCAGGCGCAGTGCAGCGGCCAGCTTGCGGCGCAGCTTACCGGCCAGCGCGGCGACGGGTGGCGGCGGTGGCGCCCGCGTCGCTCCCCCCAGCGCCGCCAGCTCGGCGCCCAGTTCCTGTGTCACAAGCTCCCGCAGCGAGTCAGCCAGCGACGCCGCCAGGCGCTGGACCGCCGCCTTGTTCTCGCAGCGGTAGTCCCCACCGGCGCAATGCTCCTCATCTGCGACCACATGCCAGAAGGCCAGAAATAGCAGCAACAGCCTCATGCTTTTATTCATCATCTCACAATCTTGTGCAAATCTTTATCACTATGAGAAAGGTTGTAAATTAAATTCATCGTTTCCCCAGAATAGTCTTTATCAACTATTACTGATTAACATAAAACAAGGTTTCCGTTTTAATTGCGTTGGTTCGGGACTAAATAAAATAAAAATCCTCGAACAATAACACGACGCGAAGAACACGAAGAACACAGCAGGAGTCGGGGATACACAGATCACAGAGCATATAAACACTACACAGATTAAAAAGACCACAGATTAAAAAAAGACTCTAGGAGGACTCAGCACACAGAACACCTTTAAAAAAGTGGTTTTGACATTTTTCTGTGTTACAGAGGTGTGTAGTTCGCGAATGAATGCTTCGATTGAATGCATTCCTTTTGAGAAATTATTCATTCAATCATTCACTACAAATCTTAACATATCTCATTCACTCTAATAGTCCACGAGTAGTTCACCCTTCAAGAAACATTCTTAAATCTACCATGCTAAGAACTAAAATTCTGTAACTCATTTGTGCCGCCTGTTCGTTGTCGTTCTCTTCACGCGCTAACAGTCGTAAAAAGGGCTCTAAAGACATATTCTATTGTGTTGAATGTTCCTTTCCTCATAATAAGGGCTATGTTTCTTTGGGTTCACTGATTACCCATTGAAATGAAAATGTCACATCATGCTCTGCACCGGGGTTCCATCTTTACTTAGCGAGGTTATACGTTCCGAATCGAACTTCTATTGTGGATAAAAATGCATATGCTTGACTCACATTATTCTGCACTACTGTATTATAACTACTATACAGTTTCTTAGTACGGAAGATTAGTTTTCACGAGTCGTTTTATTTGAAACGATGCTAAATAAAAGTAAACGTAGGTACCGAATATTCAATTCGGAATGATGCATTCTCTTGCAGATGTCCAACAAAAGAAACGATAACCAAAATGAATACATCGATGTATCACGATGGTTAAGGAAATTGATGAAAAGATACGAGAAAGAACTACTGAGCTGTGAACTATGAATGAGCTATGAACTATGAATGAGCCTTGAACTATGAATGAGCCATGAACTATGAATGAACTCTGAACTATGAATGAACTATGAGCTAATAGAGTGAAGTAGTTCAGATAAGGAAATGAAGTATATCACTCTTTTCTTTTCAGTGAAGCGTTTCGCGCACCTCTACAGTGTTGCCAGATGGCCCTTTCACAGGCTAAATAGAGTCTTTGAATTTCGTCAGAGTGGCTCGCACGGCTGGGTGTGTATAGTCTGTAAAACATAGCTTGAGCTTTAAAAACCTATTTAGAGGCAAAAAATTCCACCCATGCCGGGATTCGAACCCGCGACCTCTGGCTATCCGTGCCAGCGCTCTTCCAATTGAGCTAATGGGCGACTCACCGGCATCAGTGAAATTTCGAAACTCTTTACACTATTCTCTGTATAACGTACAGGCAGCGACATCTTGCTTAAGTAAATTGCATCACTTACAGCCCCGACTACCTACTTTGCAGTTAGGTTTTTACATCGGAATGATATCATTGTACCCTCATGATTATACTATATTTATTTTTAATGCACTAACCCGTGCTAAGGACAATTTTAAAAACCTATTTAGAGGCTAAAATATAATATGAATATATATAAAATAATATAGCTTGAGCTCCACGACAGGCGTCACACTGACAGGACTAGGAATGGGACGATGTCGACATCAAATGTCACTTAAAGCGTGTTGATAACGTGGATGGAAAGAAGAATTTCGAGAAGTTGGGAATATGAAATCAAATAATTACCAACAAACATTTCGTCGTTAGGGTAAACAAGAACGTCACGCAATAAAAATCAAAACCATAGAGCGCGCGGCTGATCAGAACCCAGAAGCATGGAGTTTCGGAGCAAAGTTGAGACGTGCACTCACGCTATACGTTATTGCAACAGTAACATCAATATTTAGTTAGATAGGTTTATTCACTAACAATTATGATTATTTTAATTCTAATGAAATTCGATAATGCTTTTCAAACTAATAAACTTCAATTCCAATAGTTGCAGTTTAGGTCATCCATCACCAAATCATCGAAAGCATGTAATTTGCAGTTACTATACTGGTTAGACATCACTATCTGTGCAGTAAGTACGGAGTTTACGCAGTACAAATATAATGTGAAAAAATTCAAAACTTCATGGAATCAATTTCGATTACACCTGTCGCGGAGCTCAAGCTATATTTTACAGACTTTAGTTAGTAACCACTCTTAAAACAAGGAAACCAATCCGGCTGAGTAGCAACTGCAAAGAGAAATTATAACAACTACGTTTACATATCAGAGACTTGTTTTTAAAATTTGACTTTAAGGCCTATCACATAAAACTTCTCGAAGATCAGACGCGGTGGTAGTTCCATCTAGTGTAGAGAAGCGGTACTACAAACTTCAGTGTTGTTCATTGATTTTGATCATTCCTCAGAAGTTATTATTCTGAGGATCATTCACATAGCGAAAAGGCTCGTATTTAACTGGAACGTTTATGATATAGACCTTTTTGGCAATGACTTTATTTACCAATGGCAGGTTGGCAATCATAGTGTGCCAAACGGTTTAAATTTGCGAGTTTGGTCACACTGGTTTTCCTCAGAACAATAAAATTGTTCTGAGTGGTTTTCATACTAATGGAATGGGTCATGTCACTATGTACTTCTGCTCTTTTTTAATGTTCTGTGATTTAGGAGTGGGTCGTTGTCCGATTTTTCGACGACGAAGCGCAACCGTTTTTTCTGGAACGAAAACAGGTCCTCGAAACGGTCCTCGTTCGCAACTGGTTTCATTGTATGCGAACGAGCAAGGCGCAGAGGACGGTCAAACAAGTGCGAACGAGACGAAATCACGAAGCATCGGAAAAAATAAGTTGTTTTATACGATATTCGACTGTATACTCATAGACATAAAGATTACTTTATTGTATCACAGACCAAAACCGAACGGAACGAGAAAGGAGCCGACGACGACGTCGCAATGATCTCATTACGTTCTAGGCTCTATTAATATAGCAGTAAAGGACATATCCGCGTCAAACAATCTACGGACTGGTCTCGCGACGAACAAACGCTGGCACTGCTTTAGAGTCGCTGGCACTGCTTTAGAATGAAACGTAAAACGGTCCTATCGTCGCGGAACACAAAACGGTCTTATAAAACGGTTCGTCTTTGCAACGATCACGCCTACTGTGATTAAATCACTCTGAAAGTAACTGTTTTTAACCGACTTCAAAACGGGAGGAAGTTATCAACTCGACGCGTACATATTATTTATTACGTCAGCGACACGACGTTTTTCTCGAAGAGTTGCATTCGGGCTTGCAGTGGAGACCTCATACTGTTTTGGTTAGGCTAGCGCCTACAACCCAACAACCACATAATTTAATACTACTTACCAATGAACTGTTTCGGCGTGATTGGTAAATTTTAGTCCCCAACTCTTATTTTTACATACTAATACAGCAAAAGAAGGCATTTTAATAGAGTTTTTAAGATTGTTTTCTTTAGTAGAAACAAAAGACAACTGAGGTAAGAAGAACTGTCAGAGCACCTGTCTAATTTGTGTCAGAGCAGAGACTTCGCATAGGCAATACATTGCTAATGTGAGGCACGCAGGCACCGCCCACTTACGACTTCTACTCTTTTTTGGGTTCTGTGGATTTAATAATACTATAAGTATAGATTGGACCTCTACACTGTCCTTCATGCTAGTAATCCTTTAAGGATTAGGATGCAGGATGGATGTAGGTAGGTACCATGGCGGTCAATGCCCATAGTCTAGGAACGGAAATTAACGTCTGAAGTCTTTTCATCACAAGAATAACGAAATCAAATACACATCAAAGATAATTTTAGAGGCACCCTGTAGGTACGTCAAGAAAAAAGTCTAATCTGTGATGGTGTTATCAATACCTACCAAAATTACTAGTAATTTGTTCAACTTAAATCAATGAAAAGGCCCGGCTAGAAGCAAAAAACAATCAATAAAAAAAATAGAAAAATGCTTTCAAAGAGGCTGGTGTTGTCGAGCGGCGCACACGCAGCGGCGATGGTTGGCGCGCGCGGCTACCAGAACTACGTGTTCTCGGACACGCTGCGGCAGCTGGAGCGCGACTGCAACCGCGTTTGTGTCGTGCCAGTCCCGCGAATTCAGAAGGTAGATAGATAGATAGATAGATAGATAGAGAACACTTTATTGCACAACCAGAAAAATATTACAACCATGATTCTTAAATCTAAGTAATGTTATACAATTGGCGGTCTTATCGCTAAGAGCGATCTCTTCCAGGCAACCTTTGGATGGAGTGGATTGCATGAAGAATATAGTCGGTACGTGGTGCATGTACATAAATAGTTAAATCGAAAATTATATTGATAACAAACAGCAAAAGAGTGCGAGATTATGATTACTTATAATTACCTACGATATAAGGTACAAATATTTAAATAATAATATACATTCTTAAATACCTAAAAAAAAAAACATACAATTAAATACATATAGGTAAGCAACATATACTTAAATAATAATATACATTAATACCTAAAAATAAATACATACAATTAAACACATATAAGCAACAGTTTTCCAGTTTATCCAGTGAGATAGTGGGATTTCACCAATGCCTTAAAACAAGCCAAGGACTTTGCTTTTCTCACTTCCACGGGCAGATCATTCCATAAATGGACTGCCTGAACCGTGAAAGAGGAGCCATAAAATTTTGTACTGTGGAGAGGAGTTTTGAGGAGAAGGTTTTGGGATGAGCGAAAAGTCAGGCTATGGGAAGAATGGAGAAACTCGAAACGCTCTTTGAGGTAGGATGGGGTAGCTGGGTTGAACAGAATGCAATAGAGGAGAGAAAGAATGTGAGCATTCCGGCGGAGACGAATGGGGAGCCACTTGAGTTTAGTTCGATATTCAGAAATATGGTCATATTTGCGTAAACCAAATATGAACCGGATACAAAAGTTTTGGAGACGCTCAAGCTTATTTAGTTGCTCCTCTGTGAGATCTAGATAGCAGATGTCAGCGTAGTCGAGAATCGGTAAAAGGAGAGACTGAGCCAACACAACCTTGGTAGCCGTAGGAAGGAAATTGCTGAGACGCCTAAGTGAACCTGCGGATGCAAACATCTTCCGACTTACCATTTCCAACTGAGGAACCCAAGATAAGGTAGTGTCGAACAAGATCCCCAGATTTTTTACCACGGAACTGAACGGTATGGGTATACCATCAAACAGAATAGGTGGTAAGGAACTCACATCAACTCTGGAGATAAATCGGGGACTACCAATAATTATGACTTGAGTTTTT
Source organism: Yponomeuta sedellus (assembly GCA_934045075.1). Classification (NCBI taxonomy): domain Eukaryota; kingdom Metazoa; phylum Arthropoda; class Insecta; order Lepidoptera; family Yponomeutidae; genus Yponomeuta; species Yponomeuta sedellus. The sequence continues at coordinate 4,308,265 of OW203724.1, read as the reverse complement.
TTTTTTTGGATTTACGTTCAGTCGCCCATTAGCTCAGTTGGAAATAGCGCTGGCACGGATAGCCAGAGTTCGCGGGTTCGAATCCCGGCATGGGTGGAATTTTTAGCCTCTTAATAGGTTTTTAAATTGTCCTTAGCACGGGTTAGTGCATTAAAAATAATAATATAAAAAATATTATGCTCAGATACAAACACAAATGGAACAGACCGGAAAAAGTAAAGCCCTATTTTGTATTGCACACGTTGACTTTGAAACCTCAAGGAATGTTGATGTGCATGAAGTAGTTTATAATAAAATATTGTGATAATCTTTTTGAAAAATGTGTAAAGTTTTGGAAGCAAAATATTTTGACAAAAATAATAAAATATCATTATCTTAATGTAATACAGTTTCAATAAAACTCTAATAGATATCCATATTTTTCGCATTTTAACGTCTTTTGAAATTATAGAAATAACTTTTCCGGCGAATTAGTAGTTGTATTTTTACATTTAGGTACAAGTACAACACATGATTTCCTAGTATTTGGATTGGACATGTTCAAAAGTATTTAGGTATAATTTCGACGGCACGGGCGCACGACTACGAGCGGACTGAGTGAGCCAGCCAGACTGAGCGTGTTGTGCGATGACGTCACAGCGTAACCGGCGGCCCGCGTTCGTACGGTTACAACTTGTTTTACTTCTAAATCGGAAACTAATTAACGTATCGAAGTAATTCTTTCACTAATATTTTTTAATTTTGACAGAGAATATGGAGTGCTAATAATTAGAATTAGTTAACATTCTTCATTTTATACGGCATTTGAGGAATGCTTTAACGAAACGTGTTTTTTTTAAGTCTTTTCCTAACTGACATATTTTAGGACTCGCGCATTTTAGAAATAACCCCGCATATAGGATAATATTATAAAATATAATATCTCAATGATAATTAGCTCTGTTAGTTAGCCCGAAACGCATAAACGCATGTACCTACATACCTGCATTTGTACAAGTAAAAGCCAAAACCTGTTCACATCCTGGCTCAAATCACAAAAGTTTAAAAAGGTGAAAATTTTTCGCCATTTATACGTTGGCATGGTTAATGCGAAGCGCTCGTGGCCTGGTGAAACCGAATGATTGGAATCAATCATTTGGGTTGAGTAACAAGAGGCGCGGTCAGGTATTGGTTGGAGTGACCATCCCGTAACTACCGATAGTGGCATAGATAGTGGCGATAGTGATATTTATTCGCAAGGCACGTTAAGCTGTTGGTCCCGGCTGTCATGTTCTGGCAGTCGTTAAGCCACATGATAGAAGCTTTATGGGCGACTTGATAACTTCTGACAGTAAGGCCACCCACTGTTTTACAATCCTCCACCAACCCGGACTTGGGCCGCGTGGTGGAGTATGGCCTAACCTTCCTGCGATGCAGGAAGAGACCCGTGCCCCAGCAGTGGGGGCATACAAAGGGTTGATATCATGGTAATTGAACATTCAGTAGAAGAGCTGTCTGAAGTCGGCAGAGCTGCAGGTGACGGTGCTGGGCGCGGGGAGTGCGGTGGGTGTGGTAGCAAGCTTCATGCTGAAGCAGCAGCCGCTGGTGCGCCGCTTGGCGCTCTACGACGAATGCGCGTCCGTGCTGGGTGCCGCCACTGACATCGCGCACATCGACACTTCCAGCGGAGTGGAGGCCTACCAGGTACTACCATTTCAGTACTGTGCATTCTTAGCCATTCAACAGTAGTCTCTTAGCTGTCAATATGAAGGTAGGTACACCCGGTGCAAGTTGAACATAATTGAATAGTAGGTAAGCCTTCCTATTGATAATCAAGAGCATGTTTCAACGTATATACAGGATAGTAAATTAGCACAGGAAACGTCGCATAAGTCCGAGTCGCTCTTAATCGCTTGCGCTTTCTCGTCCTCATCCCGAGACATGCCTCAGCAAACATCACACATCTCCGAATCGCTTCAAATAGCACTCGTTTCTTCGTTTCATTCTTGTGAGTCGTCTTGCCTATTATCGTTTGTATAGTATTTTCTAAGGTTAACACGAGCAGTAGACATAATTAAAACTGTTTTTATACGGATTTATGCTCGTTTATTACATTTTAACAATTTTCCAACGTTTCGGCACTTTTTCAGGTGTCGTGGTTTTTCAGTCATCCGGGACCACGGCACCTGAAAAAGTGCCGAAACGTTGGAAAATTGTAAAAATGTAATAAACGAGCATAAATCCGTATAAAAACAGTTTTAATTATTATCGTTTGGTGAAGTAGACGGTAGATGGAAAGCTTATGTTGGGGCGTCGGCAGGGCCAGCCGTACCTGTGCCCGGCGCTGCACCGCGCCGACGTGGTGCTGGTGTGCGGCGGCCAGGGCGGCGCGGGCGCCGGCGCGCCCGAGCGCGACACCTTCGCCGCCAACGCGCGCTGGGTGCGCGGCTACGTCATGGCGGTCGCGCAATTCGCGCCCGACGCCGTGATCGCCATACAGACGCCACCCGTCGACGCCAACTTCTCGCTCGCCATGCACGTAAGACACTTGCTACGATTCCGTCTGAGAAACTAGTGGAAAGCGTGCACAACTTTTAAAACGTACAAATTATTAGGGAGTCTATGTTAAAAGAAAAATAATTGTAATTGAGATGTTTGTCTTTTGTATTTTATTAAGTAGCCTAGGCATAAGTTCCACTGCAGGGCACATGCCTACTCTCAGAGAGAAAGTGTACGCGTGCCTGCAGCGGATCGTAGGACACCTCAGACAATCACCTGTCAAACATTAATTCTAGTCATTTGATACGAAAACACTTCATACAAAATGAGCCGTGACTTCACAAATCACTGATGATGTTATGTGGTAAAAATATTTATGTTTTATTTGATGAACTACTTACTTAACTTGCCGTTTTGGGTTTCAATTTCTAATGTTTGTGGGTTTTTTTCTACGTCCTTTGTAGGATAAACACGAACATCTAATTTTGAGATGCATTACCGATTGTTTCTATTGTAGGCAGGTATACATTATATAGTGTTCTATAGTGAAAAGTGAAATCGAGAATTCACTCCAATACCGTAACCTTTGTGGTTAATCGCACTTCGTTTACCGTTCCTGTGACGGACTTCGACCGGCCGCAGATGCTGCAGCAGCTCAACAAGTTCGACCGGCGGCGGCTGGTGGGCATCAACGCGCCGAGCGCGATGCGCGCGAGCCAGCTGGCGGGCACGCCGGGCGCGCGCACCGCCGTGGTCTGCGGCGCCGGCCGCTGCACGCGCGTGCCCCTTTTCGGAAAGCTCAGCAACGCCTCGCAGGTGCATAGCCGAGAGCGCTAGTGCTAGCTGGCAAATCAATATTGTTACATATAAAACGGAGCTGGTTCAATTCCCTACGCTTGGTTCTGCGGTTAATTGAGTAACAAATCCTGGCCATTAGGTAGGTAACGGTGGCTGTGCCATTAATAAGTCAGAACATTACTCAACTAGACTGAGCCTCTGGTTGTGAAGGAATATAAAAGGGGGATCCAAAAACCCCCTGGTGCTGATCAGCATCGTTAGAGGCGAAAGCAAAGGCTAGGATAGGAAGACCTAGAAGTCGCCGCGCTTAGGTTCACAGCAAGTGGAAATCTTTTGTACAGGTCTACAGAATATATTAGTGCATAAGATCCATACTCCTATGCTATGTATTGGTCCAGTTCATCCAAAGGTTTTCTGGAAGAGATCACTTTAGTTATAAGGCCGTCGTCTGTACTCTTAGGTTAAGAAATATCTATTTACTCGTAATTTCCATTTTTATGTGTTCAGTAAAGTGTCTATCTATCTATCTAAAGTGAGTAATTTCCGTGTTTTGGGCTTTGTACTCGTAAGTTAGGTAACCTTGAGCTATGGCGCTCATTAGAAGAGAGCTATGTCCAGCAGTGGACTAATATAGCCTGAAGAAGAAGAAGAAGTTAGGTAGTGGTAGGTACCTATTACATAATTTTGTAGCATTGCATTACGAGACGGAGAATATTTATCACCCAAGGTATTTTTGAAGTATTTTTATTGATATAAATACAGAAAAATGCTGGCACATGCTCTTCGTTTTTCCCTACAAACTACGCTCTCGTTGCAGCGTATCCTACCTTCAGAGTTTGGTCACAGACAGACAGTCACAGTGCCACAAACAAGGCGGCAGTACCTACCTAAATAAAAACGGTACCGGCAGCTTAAGCTTAAAATTGTCGAACCTTCTTAAGGCCCCATTGTCTATGCGTCTTAAATTCCAAATGGACTGCTAGGATTCCAAAATCCGTTCGTCAAGTGGAAAACGCCGTCTCCATTTAAGACCAGTCCAGGCCTGGATTTCCGTTCGGATGTTTATTACGCATACATGTTTTACAGGTCTTTATTTCAACGTAAAAACCTACCTAGTCCCTAGATCCACCTCCCTCCCTGTGTCTGAGAATGCTGCATGGATGGTTTGCATGGGCTACAGTCGGCGGAGTGCCTGACGCGGCTGGTGCGCGAGGCGGACGAGCTGGTGTGCCGGCTGAAGGGTGGCTGCGGCGAGGCACACCTCTCCGTTGGCTTCGCGTGCGCGCGCTTCGTCATCGAGATCATGCAAGGTTAGAAAAATATAGAAAAATATTTGATCAAAAATATACAATTTCACAGAAATTGGATGAGGCCCTAGTCTGGGAACACACTAGGATTGCCTGTGTTGTCGTGATCTAATCTCCTCCGCATTTTTTTTAATTAGGCGTTTAGTTTCCTACTGCTGGCCTCCCCTTTTGCTCTCAACTTCTCTCTGTCCTCGGCCATTCCTTGCCACCCCAGCAGAAACTTTTTGAGGTCGTCCCGCCATCTCCGCGTAGGTCGGCCACGTCGGCTGCACATAATGGATGACAATAATTTAATAAGTTACTTCTTATCAATAATATAAGAAAATAAAAAAATATAACATCCTTTGTACATCTTATTTCTTATGTAATAGCATCGATTACACTATTTTTTATTTTTAATGCACTAACCCGTGCTTAGGAACAAATTTAAAAACCTATTTGGAGGCTAAAAATTTCACCCATGCCGGGATTCGAACCCGCAACCTCTGGCTATCCGTACCAGCGCTCTACCAATTGAGCAAATGGGCGACTCACGGCATCAGTGAAATTTCGAACCTCTTTACAATATTCTCTGTATTACGTACAGGCAGCGACATCTGACTTAAGCAAATTGCATTACTTACAGCCCCGACTACCTACTTTGCAGTTAGGTTTAACATCGGAACGATATCACTGTACCCACATGATTACACTATTTTTTATTTTTAATGCACTAACCCGTGCTAAGGAACAAATTTAAAAACCTATTTAGAGGCTAAAAAAATAGCATCGAGTTTGTCCGAGAAGGCTTCACACGTTGCACGAATGTGGTCTGCTGATATTTTGTTCCATTCTCGGCGAAGAGCAATCTTTAAGTCGTCGACTGTCTCATATTTTTTTGCTGACACTTTGGCCTCTAGAATTGACCATATGGAAAAATCCATTGGGTTTAAGTCCGGCGAATATGGTGGCCATTGTTGCGAAGAAATAAGGCTCTGAACTTTTTCTTGCAAAAAAATTTGGGTTTCACGGGCTTTGTGGGATGGTGCCGAGTCTTGCTGAAACGTCCAATGGTTTCTACCGAATTTCTTACTTGCCCAAGGTAACAAAGCATCGCTTAAAATCTTTCACGGTAGATTTCCTGGTTTATCTTTGCACCCTGCTCAATGAAAACGAGAGGTGAACGTCCCGTAGCAGTTACCGCCTACCGTAACATTGTAACGCGTGATGGTCCGATACACAAACATTTTATTCTTAGGTAAATGTCGTAGCGCATTAACAATGGCTGGTTTCGATTTTCCAGCCAAATACAAAGTAATGACACTGTGGCGTTTGAATTCCATCTGGATAACTTTTTTTAGCAGCGACGAAAAACAATGAGCTTCTGTATGTTTAGGAACAGTACAATAGACTTACGACGACTGTGAAAAAATGGGCGCCATATTGTAAACAGTTTGGTTGCTATAGCAACTTAATGTTGGTAACACTTCGAGTGCCTACCCCTGTATAATAATAATATAATTTCATAAAGAATATGCCAATAATTACTATTTGTGCGTGCGCGCGCGCGTTTGTTTGTGGGTGCTTGTGAGTGTATGTTTGTATGAGTATGTGTGTGTATGTATGTGCGAGTGCGTATGTGTGTGTTTATGTTTTGGAGAGTGTTTAGTGAAAGTGTGTGTGTGTCTGCTCAGCCCTACGACAAGGGTTTTGGGTTCTGGTTTCAGCCACTTAGCAGAGGGTGTATAGCTATGGAATGAGTGTGATCATACAGTATGTGTGTCAGGTTTTGGATAAGGTGCCGCTTGTTATTAGTTGTTATTAGGTTTTCTGTGCTAGCATAGTTAAGTTTTTGAAGCCACTCTTTGAGATTTTCTTTACACGCGTGACTTGTGAGTTTGACGACATCTTGACATTTTAACGACAGTTTGGCGAAACTTATGTATCAGCGTGTGTAGTCGTGCCTGATTGCTTGAGTCGTTGCACTCGTGTACCTAGTTATCTTAATGTTCAGGGGGCTTTGGTCATATTTTTAGTTTTGTCTGTGTTGAGGGTAAGTAGATTTTCTTGTAGCGTTTCTGCTACAGTTTGCATACCTCTGTTGGGAGTCTTCACTGACCCTCACAGGGCTCATTTTGCGGACCATTATTTATGTTATGTATGACCTATTCTGTACTACATGAAGAAATATAAGAGCTTGAACTTGGATACCAAAATCAACAGTTGCGTATTCACTGTACCGTTTTGCAATGCGTACTCTTTGTTTTCGTGATTGGATCAATCCCAAAGCGTGTCCACGTATTAATGTGTTCCATTTTCCTTAGAAGTATTCTCCGAGAAACCGTAACTTCTTTATTTCTACCTCTATGTACTTACATTTCTTTTTCTCTGGGTACCTTGAATATGGGATTTTTCTTGCTGTTGATGACGCAACTAAACGCATAACAATGTGTTAGACCGATCTTGCCAATACTCAACGTGCGTGGAGGTCTTACGCAAGTCGCAAGTGGAATGGAATCAAACTCGGCGTGCCGGCCGGGCGTAAGTACCAACCCTTGTGATTACCTCCTGACTCCTGATACCGCCCAACATTCGCCTATGTGTGCTTTTTTTTCGGCGGGTACTAACGCGGAACGGAATGAGGCTGTGTGCGGCGGCGCTCGCGCCTTTCTATGGAGATTACCTATCTTGCTACGAACAATGGCCCAACTATACGGCTGAGAGCGGAAATCTCTGGTTTGACTAAAAAAATACTTACATAGTTTTTCAATAGAATGATGTAAGCACGACAATGGTTGTTATTTGCCTCAAGTTGGTTGTCTACAAAGCAATAGCAGTACAATGTCATTCCAGGGGTATAACCCGCGCAAATTAAATAGGCATCTCTTGGGAAGAAGAAGAAGAATCGCGCGAGGCGCAGAGTTAAGTAGCACGGATTATGCTATTTGTTACTAGAATACCGATAGTGTGAATGAAACGACCATTAATGAACCAACATGACTCTATTGAACAATTATGCATTTTAGAGACTCGCCCCCTGATGTTCATCATCTTATGGTGGAGCATCTGAAAGCAAGTACTTGCGCAGGCACTTCTACGCCTAAGTGGCACGTAGGCGATTGGTAGAGTTGGCATGTACCTATGTTCTTAAAAATATCAGTTAATTTCTCGGTTATAAGGTAAGGTAAACACAAGTTTCGAAGTAGGGTAGCCTCTATTAAGTAATCTCCTCTGGGTTGAATGACGTCAATTTTTACTTTTTTTATGCCATACCAAATGCCTTACATTTCGTGGTTTATTATAACAATTCGCCGTACATAGCAAAGTCGACTAATCCACACATTAACAAATAGAACGACTCAGCTACGCAACGTACATCGAATAGTTATAATAAACCACGAATTGTAGTTTTATGAAACACGGCTCAGCCGCCAAATACATACATTATGTGACAGGTCTAGTTAGTTTGTTAGACGTGAGATTGTCACACTTAGGGCCAGTTTCTGAATTGAAAATTTCGGTAAGCAAATATTAATTTAACTGTAATGCTCTCTTCTAATTTCTCAGAAAAGAGCGTGACAGAACTTTACTCCAGTATTTAATTAGTGAGATTCTCAATTCTGAAACTGGCCTTTAGCCTCATAGTCGGGCCATTGCACGTAACAAGCGCTGAAGTATGTTTACACTTCAGACACTAAGGTTTTTTCACGATGTTTTCCTTCACCGTTAGCGAGTGGTAGGTATTGCTACTATAAAGCCAGGTTTTCACGGTCTTAATGCGCTCGGTCCGAGTGCGCCATCCGAGTAAACTAATGCTTCTGACTGGCTATTTATTATTTATTTATTTATTAGGTTTTTCAACAGACGCACACTTTACAAATATAGACACAATTTACAATAAATCAAGCCACAGTGTGAATCCAATAACTGAAAAACACAACATTCACATCACATAACATGTAAGACTTACGGACTACAAGTTGGCGCGATTACCTATTGGCTATTTTGGTGTTGTCACGAAAAACCGTACAATCAGAAGCATTAGTTTACTGGGATGGCGCACTCGGACCGAGCGCACTAAGACCGTGAAAACCTGGCCTAAGGTCACGACCTCCCGACTGAGAAGCCGGGCGTTCTGCCGCTTCGCTACCACCGCTTATTTGACAGGTCTGTTCGAGGGTCCGCGCACGGGCGACAGCGGCGTGGTGCTGGCGCGCGGGGACGGCGGGCTGCGCGTGCGCTCCGGCCCGCTCGCGCTGGGCGCCGCGGGCGTCGAGGGCTGCGCGCAGCCGCCGCTCAACGAGTTCGAGAAGAGACTCTTTGCGGAGAGCAAGTAATGGTCCCGCGCGCCCGTAACCTCCATTAGCCTAAATATGCGTACCAAAGCCTGATGAAGGATTCCTACGGTTTATTTACGGTTTATTCTTATCTTATCTGTCAAATGTACACTGCGCAAACGTCAGGATTCCGTCAGCATTTGGTGCGCGAAATGGGGGTATCTCCGAGTTTTTTTTCTCCATTGATTCTGTCGAAAAGGTTTTCCAGTATATTCAGTTTTCCAGAATCAAAATCTGCCTATATTATAGGCCGCTTATTTAAGTACCTGCTACATAAAATAAAGAGTGCCGCGGTGGACGCATGGTTTAAATTTCGGTTGAAAATTTCGTTCCGGGTCATGGCTGTTTGCGTGACGGAATGTCTAAAGTATTCGAATGTGTAATTGTCAAAATGTATCAAGTTTAATGGTCAGAATGTTGCAGGGACAAAATAATAAAAGCTCACATTGTATTTATTTTAGGTATATTCAATTCAGAATTCAAACATTTAACAATGACTTTATGTCAAGTTATTTCAGAGATAAAATATATAATTTTACAATATTTTAGTGACTAATAATTTGAATTTAGTTGATTGAATAGCTGATTCCTACAATGGTAAAAATATTATAGATAGATAGATAGGTAGAGAACACTTTATTATACATACAAATGGAAATTACACAGATATTTCTTAACCTAAGAGTACAGACGGCGGCTTTATCACTAAAAGTGATCTCTTCCAGACAACCTTTGGATGAACTGGACTAATACATTATACTTATTTGCCGATGACCGGTGGCTATCAGTATTAAAGAGGAGAGTAGGTGAGGTGCAATGAAACACTTAGTACAGCACGTGATGGACTTCGTAGCCGTAGGCAGATGTGGACCGTTGGGCCGTGCCAGTGCTACTTGCCAGTAAGAATAGGACTGCCTGCCTGACTGCTGTTCCGACCATCGTATATTTATAGGTAGGTACTCGCCGAAACGCAATTGAGTGTACACGACACATTTGAGTGTACGACACGGATAACATCATTGTAGAAAAACATGGTCAATATCAGAGTCAACTAAGTTCGTGAAAACGCGACTTTGCTCCATGATAGATAACACATAATTCATTGTATGTGTTAGCACAGTACAAATTGGGCATTTTGGCACTCATTCATTCATGTCTTTAGGATTTATTACATTCTGACACTCGATAGTTCGCACACTAGCACTTTGTAACAAATAATTAATTTTGATACTAGCTTGTTCTGACAAATTATGTATTTATGTCTAGCAATGCATTTAACAGTCGTTCTTTCAAACGACATTATAATATGTCTGTTGTAAATTTTTGTTCTACTATTATTTAGCACATAGATAATCGAACAATTTGGACATTTTGTCATGTGAGCAGCCATGACCCGGAACGGAAAATGTTAACCTCGTCCTTTCTATAATGAACTTAACTAAAATCTCAAGTGACCAGTGTGAACTTCGCACTCGAGTGATTTCTGGGAGAGTGATTTTGAGTAGAAATAATTTTATAGATCAAAAGTTGTTTTAAAAACACAAACTCTGATTAATGTATTTCAGGAATTGCTTTTTTTCGAGGTAGTCCAGTAGAGATACTGATTGCTCCTAGATTTTAACTTCTTGTTAGTGTGTCCTATCCCGTTTGGGTTGTACACTTGGTAGACTTTGTGCTTAAGCCGGGAGTAACAAACACTGCGTTACCGTGCTGCGGGTGAGAAGTCTCGGCTATAAGCGTGAGTCCAGCAATCCTTGGCCGGAGTTGAGTTTCGTCTCTATGGTTTTCTTGGACGCACAAAACGTCGCAGTGTGTTGAGAGGTACAGTTCAGATAACATTTCTGACTTATTCTGCGAGAAAACTTCCATTATAATAGAGACTACTCCACCAACCCGGACTTGGCCCCCGCGGTGGAGTATAGCCTAAACTTCCTGTGATGTAGGAAGAAACCGGTGCCCCATCAGTGGGCCTTAACAAGGGTTAATATTAATAGAGAGCCTGCGCTTTGTGTAGACAAAGCGCAGACTTCCAGGCTGAATTTGATTGTGCCATGAGCGAATTTAGGTTTTTACCTGAATTCGACTCAGTGCCGCATCGCCCGCCTCCAGGTGCGACATGAAAGACATGCTCCGCTTGGGCCGCTGCTACGCGACCAACGAGTTCTATTTCACCCCTGCAAGATCTACAACACACTGCTGAAGAAGCAGAAGCGCTGACTTCGTTCACCGCATGACCACACGGACGCCGAACACCAGTAGATCTCCCGTAGGCCGATGCGGGTAAGGCTTGTGCGCCATCTTTCCGGTGTAGCGAAGGGTACTGGAGAATGGCCTAGACCTTATTGGAAAAAGTGTGAAAAAATACCTATACAGTAAATTTCTCGAACTTAACAGGACAAAGACTACTAGACTAGAGAATAATTAGCGGCTAATCTATGTTAATTAAGGTATTGGTAACAACTACGCGTACAGCTATATTTTGTGTGCTCTTTGGCCAACTGACAGCAGTTAACAGTAGGTAATACTCTGGTAATGAACGACAATCAGGGGGTTAGTTGAGGTTATATCTCGGAAACGAAAAAAATATATTACCAGAGAAAATAATAAAATGAAATATATCTTCTTCTTCGTGAGGCTATATTTGTCTACTATCTATTGTTATACTATTATGTTGTTTTATATTACTATTTTGTAATGCTAAACAGTAGGTACCTACCTAAGGAAAGAAAGATAAGTAACACTGTTTCTAAAATATTGCTTCGAATGCTGTTTGTAATTTATCTATCTATCCATCCATCCATCCATCCATCCATCCGTCCGTCCGTCCGTCCGTCCGTCCGTCCATCCATCCATCCATAATTTTAAATTTTTCTATTTTATTAATCTACTAGCTTTTGCCCGCGACTCCGTCCGCGTGGACTTTTGTTATTCAGCATGCTTCAATAAAAGGTGCAAACGATTTTTGTTCTGATCAATTATCTAACTCTGCCACAAATCGTAGAAGAACTATAGATTTTTTTTTATATAAAATGTACTGTGTCGATTAGAAATTCTTTAAAAAAAGGACGAAATCTCTCAAGCGCCACCCCTACTGCTAATCCTGAAACTGAGGGTATGATTACTTTGTTGTTATTGACAGGGGGTTAGTTGTGATTATAATAACTCATAGTACTTCTTTATGTGTAATATGTCCATGAATATTTATTTATTTATTTATTTATTTATTTATTTATTTATTTATTTATTTATTTATTTATTTATTTATTTATTTATTTATTTATTTATTTATTTATTTATTTATTTATTTATTTATTTATTTATTTATTTATTTATTTATTTATTTATTTATTTATTTATTTATTTATTTATTTATTTATTTATTTATTTATTTATTTATTTATTTATTTATTTATTTATTTATTTATTTATTTATTTATTTATTTATTTATTTATTTATTTATTTATTTATTTATTTATTTATTTATTTATTTATTTATTTATTTATTTATTTATTTATTTATTTATTTATTTATTTATTTATTTATTTATTTATTTATTTATTTATTTATTTATTTATTTATTTATTTATTTATTTATTTATTTATTTATTTATTTATTTATTTATTTATTTATTTGTTTGTTTGTTTGTTTGTTTGTTTGTTTGTTTGTTTGTTTGTTTGTTTGTTTGTTTGTTTGTTTGTTTGTTTGTTTGTTTGTTTGTTTGTTTGTTTGTTTGTTTGTTTGTTTGTTTGTTTGTTTGTTTGTTTGTTTGTTTGTTTGTTTGTTTGTTTGTTTGTTTGTTTGTTTGTTTGTTTGTTTGTTTGTTTGTTTGTTTGTTTGTTTGTTTGTTTGTTTGTTTGTTTGTTTGTTTGTTTGTTTGTTTGTTTGTTTGTTTGTTTGTTTGTTTGTTTGTTTGTTTGTTTGTTTGTTTGTTTGTTTGTTTGTTTGTTTGTTTGTTTGTTTGTTTGTTTGTTTGTTTGTTTGTTTGTTTGTTTGTTTGTTTGTTTGTTTGTTTGTTTGTTTGTTTGTTTGTTTGTTTGTTTGTTTGTTTGTTTGTTTGTTTGTTTGTTTGTTTTTTTTTGTTTGTTTGTTTGTTTGTTTGTTTGTTTGTTTGTTTTTGTTTGTTTGTTTGTTTGTTTGTTTGTTTGTTTGTTTGTTTGTTTGTTTGTTTGTTTGTTTGTTTGTTTGTTTGTTTGTTTGTTTGCATGTTTGCTTGTTTGTTTATTATATACCACATTAGATGTTCTTCCCTCGGCTGCTAATATGACCAGGCTGCTAGGGGAGCTCACTCCTAAGGAGTCCACGTAAAACTGGCCGTACGAAAAGCAGTCTCCTCTAAGATCGATTCCTGCTATTTTCAGTGACTGACAATGCGACTTATTTACAATCATTGCAAAACATACTTTAAGGGGGAATTGCAGCCTTTTAAATTCGAATAAGCACTCCGATGGCATAAGGGGTACCTTTATATATCTCTCATCTTTACATATCGATTCACCTCTAGCACAGCCAGTAAATACAATGGCCTTTATTACGTTTTTATGTAATATATTTAAAGCTTTCACATGCAGCCTAGTCCCATTGCACAACTTAGGTCGATTAAAATTTCGCAGTAGTATTACTGGAGCACCCACTTTAAGGATAAGTGTGTGAGGCTGTAGACCAGGTGGCTTCAGGGTATTTAGGAAATTCACGGGATAGTGTACTGCATCATCCATATGTACTAACCCACAGACTAATGAAGAGTTCTGGGAAGAGTTTTCTATTATGAGACCACGGATTACATCCGTGTATGAGACATAATAGAGAACCCTTCCCAGTTGGCTACAACATGGCTAACGATTTGCTCACGTACCTCTCTAACCATCACCTGTGTGTTATACAACAGATATGATATGGCCCGAAGCAGACAGGCTCCGTCTCCGATAATAGGAACACGGTGTGGGGCACCATAGATCCATAGATTTTTAATAACTCATCTATCATTTTATGTGAGGGATAACAAACAATTAGTAAATATCAAAGGTTCCACTCAAGAAATAAAAACCCCGTGAATCAAAGAAGAGTAATATTATGCCAATGCCAATATAGAATGGCTTGTACGACGACTGCAAAAGGTAATATTGCCCAACAACATCCAAGAATACACAGTCAAGTAAAAGCACCAAGAACCAACGAATTGCTAACGATATTCAGTCAGTCAGTCAGTCAGGACTTTGAATTTTATATGTATAGATTCACAATTTATGCAACTATCGTAACTGACATTGCCCTATCAATTATTCTATCCTAATTATCTTTTTACAATTTATGCAATTACCATAACTGACATTCAGCTAACATTATCCAGCAGTCCACTTTGTTAACTCAAAGTTTGACTCGCTACTTATAGTATTCACTGTCTCTTATTTACTGATTTGCTTAATCTTTTTTACGATTTTGTTCAGTTTCGTACTAGGTATCTCTCCGAGGCCTGCATGCCGCCTCACGGGTACTGACGGAAGACCAGCGCTGGACTATCATATCTCCAGCTTATGCTGAGTCAGAGCCCTTTTGCACTTGCCACACCCACAGTACTCACAATGGAAAATGCTCTGTGTCTGTGTTTCATTGTGTATCCTAGGTGTTGTTGCTTTTCTTCTCTTGTACGTATATTCTGCTTAATATTGTTTTTATTGCGTGTGTGTGTAAGTGTAAATAAATGATTAATCAATCAATCAATCTTCTAAACAAACTTAGTTTATCTTAGGAGTTTCATCGTTCAAAAACACGGCATTTTTTGTTTAGTGTTGTAGTGTCAGTGGTAAACGTATGAAAACTGTAGGTGAAAAGCGAGTGGCGAGTCTCGCATCAAAATCATGCAATCATAAAACATTATTTTGTTAAGTTAATAATAAAAGCTCCGAAATAATCATAAAACATGATTGTCATACACAATTGCATGCGATCATCGCCGCCCGCGTTAGAGAAACCCTCGTACGTCGAAACGCAAGTACTCTGAGTCACGCGGAAGTCACGTGGTCGCTCACCCACTGTTCGTTTCGTATATCGTATGTTTTAATTAAATGAAGTGTAATCGAATCATGTAGATTGATACATGACCGTCCACGCTCGACCACGAGTTTCCGATAGCTGGCCTTCCTCCGCGTTTCGAATGTCAGCTTGAGCCCCTTGAGGATACTCGACCAATGCAGGATTTATTTCTAAAATTCCTACATACGATTTCACATGTCGGTGTTTTTGTCATTTACAATATCATTCGTTGTACTACTTTCGAAAGTTTTTCTTCTATAAACTATTTAAAAAAAACTTTTTGATTTCTGCCTTGTAGTGGCGCTGTTTGATAAATTAACCAAAAACTAAAAAACAAAAAAAAAACATAGTGTTAATGGGCATTACTCTACGAAGGTCAGTGACTTACGATGGGTGGGGTCACATGAAGGGCCGCATTAGTGCGTAAAGAACAAATTTAATAAAACCATATATATCTAGGTATTTCCAAAAATATATATATCTCTGAATAAAATCCATAGGAAAAAGTGGTTGCCAAACACAAATTCTAGTTAGAGTGCCTGAAGAAATGTTTTTAAATAACCCTGTATATATCAAGTTATGTATGTACAGTGGACAGCAGGGTAACATTTACCTTTCTTATTAACATATATTTACTGCGCCATTCTTATGTAAAATGCTATGCAACTATGCAATGTGCCCTAAAACCCTAAAACTATTGCCAACGAGACTGCCCCAGTCAAACCAAGAAATTGCTTTGTTTAGCCAAATGTACCTAAGATAGTGGAGTTACCGAGGAGGAGCTCTTACTAAGCGCGACGAGTATAAAAAAATACTTATGTTCCACTGTTTCTGACTGTACTCTGTGTAACATGAACCCAATTACTGAGTCTCGCGTAGAGACCGTTTTACAAGGACACAGCCGATTAATTCGAGGCGAAAGAAATTATGTATACCGTTGTATAGCTTCGAACCGACCTTGTAGCTACCGGTTTGAACCCCGGCTGGGGACAAAAAAAAACACCAGTTCTTGGATGTTTACATTTTTGTGATGTCGCTGTTTCTGGTACCCACGACACAGGGTATCCTAGTGTGGGGCCAGAAGCAATGTATGTGCCTGTATGTAAATGTTATGTTATACCCGAGCCGGGGCTTGTAAAAGTAAAATTCATACTTTATAACAAATAGACGTACATTTGAGAGTCTTCCTATTTATTAATCTGTTGGTGAAATTAAACGAAGTGACTTTATTGTGTTCTGTTAACATGTTATTAGCTTAGTACAGACCAAATTCTATTAACGTAATCACAGGGTTACGTTCATAGAATTTGCAATTTACATCGAATTGTTTCATTAAAGCTATGATAGTAGTCCTCAGACCACTTTATGAAAAGTATATATTTTTTTTATTTGTAGAGAAAAAATCGATGCTCTCAAACGATTGCATTTTTTTAGGTGAAGAAACACGGAAGTACGCGCCTCATTGTGTCTGATTGAGACAAAATTATATGAATAATCAAATGTTACCATTAAAATAATAATAAAAAAAAAACTATTTCGTGGGTCAAAGGTCACGAAAAGTTCACGATTTTTTTTATCAAACAGTATTTGAGTTACACACCTGGGAATTGAACTCATGCCTTTATTAGGCTATATTTAATGTATTATTGCAAAAACCTGATGGTGTAAATTTTTTTGGTATCTTTGAACACTGTGCAACGATGACAATGTTAGAATGGGAGATGAGTGAGATAGCATGAGAGACATACGAGGGCTGCTACTTATGTATGCGGAATAGAAAAAATAAACAAATGTATATGGCTAAATATGCTTTTATTATAGTATTTTCTAAGGTAAACACGAGCACTAGAAATAATTAAAACTGTTTTTATACGGATTTATGCTCGTTTATTACATTTTTACAATTTTCCAACGTTTCGGCACTTTTACAGGTGCCGTGGTCTCGGATGACTGAACGATGGAAAATTGTAAAAATGTAATAAACGAGCATAAATCCGTATAAAAACAGTTGTAATTATGCTTTTATTGTTCTTCAAAGTATTCTCCACTATGATCGATGCACTTTTGCATTCGATGAAACCAATTTGTAAAACACTTTTTCCACTCTGATTGAGGTATCTCCAAAACGTGCTGTTTAAACGCATCTACGGCATCTTCACGGGTCGAAAATCGTTGACCACGTAATTTATTCTTTACATTTGGGAATAAATAGAAATCATTGGGAGCCAAATCAGGGCTGTACGGTGGATGACCCATCAATTAAAGGATGATGGGCACAAATGTATGGAACCTGGTCCTGGCACCAATCGGAATGAGTAATACGTCGTTGGAAAGGTTTTTTTTTGTAGAATAAGAATAATCGAAGCGCTAGTCCCGATTTTCTGTCCAATTTGAGTAATCATACGTTAAAAGTTTTTTTTTATTTAATTTTTTTTCTGTTGTTTTAATTCTTTTTGATATTTTTTCGACATTGTATATCGATTTTAATTACAAATGATCAGCATTGATTATTATATTATCATTGTTTGTTTATTATCGAAGTAAATAAAACAAGTTCAGAGTAAGTTTTATCGTTTAATGTGTTTCATCCATGATAATGTTATTTAAAAATAGTGCTGGTTCAATAAAGCCTTCATGTCTAGCATATCCTAAATACCACACAATAGATATAATATGCGCACAGGAACCTATCGTGCGGCGTCCTGTCAAACATGTGCAATAATGTTGTAATATGTTTCTACTATTTCTGTCTAATAATATATAGCAAAAATATTGTTTTGATCGTACATGTCGGGACTGTATGCGTGCACGCAACAGCCACGCATCTTCGTGGATCCCATATTCATGGATATCCTCCAAAGCAGCTTCTCTATAAGTTTCTATAAGATATAAGCCGTTGTTGAGGTGCTCGCTGCAATATGATTTTGCCAGTTTTAACTTACATTACACAGTTACGGTAACGTTCCATTGCAACGAAACAATCCAATCGTTAAGCACCCAAGTCCAATATAAAGCCACGGTCAACAAATAAAACGGGTAACAGAGTCCAAAATGATGCCAAGGTCAAAGTCGATGTGAACAATGAGGAGCGTAATAACGTAGCACTTAACACAATATCAGCAAACGACTGACTACCTGCGCAAGCGGCCAAGCGTTCCTCACCCTAACATACCTGCCCCCGCGCCGTGTCCCGGAGCGCGAGAGGGGTCAAAACCGAATTCCAGCGTTACCCGTGACCGTGAGTGGGAGAGAGAGCGCAATGTCGCTGTCTCGCTCTAATGATTTATGACAGAGTATGCATAGATGTGATTTTCGTAAAAATCATGAGCATCGGTTGAGTTAAACCAGAGATATGAATTTTTCTAATTTCTATTTAGAGCAAAAAATGGTACTTTCCGACGAGCATATTTCAAAATGGACAATTCATACGGATTCGTCTTCATAGAATTTATTTTTTCACTTGAAAAGAGCTATCCAACGACATATGACTCATCTTGATTGGACATAAGGACCAAAACGCCCATCATCCTTTTTTGACCATCCAAAAATGTAGTTGTTTCCTGAGATGTATGACAGCTGGCATCGTCATGGTGAAGTATGATTCTGCGTCGCTGGTTGTTTTGGCGTATTTCTTTAAATACTTCTGGCAAACAAATGGTCGTGTACCACTCCGAATTAACCGTTCTGCGATTCTCCAGTGGTATTGTATAGCCACATGGCCATTAATACCAAAAAAGCAGGCCACCATTTGCTTTACAGTGCTTTTTGCACGAGCCACTTTCGTAGGGTTCGGCTCATTTTGAAACACCCAAACTGTTGATTGTTGTTTAGTTTCGGGATCGTACTGTTATAAACTACTTTACTACTAAGGTTTTGCTAACGCCAACATTTTGTATTCCACTTATATAGCATTTTCAAGCCATGTGAGTCAGTCAGCCCATAGCCGCGGTACTGTAAACTTGTCTTTTACCAATAAACCTGTGTGTGTGTAATAAAGAGTTTTTTTTAAAAAGACCTGCGGGACGGACCCCATAACAAGTGGTGTCAGAAGTGGGATGCCAGAAGGACAATCTTGCTTCGCGTGAGATCTGGCATCTAAAAGAACTCGTGGTCCCTGTCGCATCAAGAAAGGTCTTGTTTAAAGTGAAAATTCAGTGCCGTGTTGCCCGACGTTAAGTCTTCGCCCTTGCGCGCAGCCCGCAGCATCATCGGTCCAGTTGGTCGACAATAAGTCTCTGCTCTCGAGCGTGAGCCTGCGCTGACATCACAGCATCCTGGTCGACGGTCAGTCTCCGTGTTCTACGCGAGCCCGCATCAGAAGAAAGACAAGACTCCACCATTACCTACCATCGGTTCATCGGGTTGACTCACCTTCAATTCTTCATACAACTCTTCTATAAATTCATCAGCACCAGTTTCTCAAACTGCGCTACGTGACTTCGCGAGGTTTTTCCGTAGAAATACGACACTCCTGTGTCGCCGGACACTCGACGCTACCTACTGTACCTGCAATTGCGTCATCGCTGCAACGTGACTGCCTACTGCACTTTTGGTACTTCGGGTCACAATCATCTTGTCACAGTCATCAATCCACATTCCTGGATTTTCCAAGATGTTCCTGGTTGCTGTTTTCCTGTGAGTTGTTTCGTTTCACTTTTAATTTCACTGTTCTTCAGTTTTGTGAACTTATTGTCTTTGTTTGTCATTTTACGTGCTATTTTTCTAGTTTACCGCGAACATTTTACATTGATACTTATACAAATATTATTTTTACACGTTTTATATACTTTTACAAATTGATTTTACTTTATTATTGTGTTTGTCGTATATCCTGTTGCTCTGAGTTTTAAATTTCATTCATGGTTAATCCTAAAACTAAGAAGGAGGAATCCGTAGAGGCAGCCTCCGACGTCGAGACCTCGGATAACTCTTCTTCCAGCGTGGAATCACAATCAAAAGCGAAGGTCCCTAAGAAAAAAATGGCCACTATTACGCTTTCAGTTTTAACAAAGTTTATCCGACCTTACAGTGGGGATCGCGAAAGCCTTCCCGCCTTTTTAACCAATTGCGAGAATGCAATTAATCTCGCTACTCCCGAACAACAGGATGTACTAATAAAATATATTGTCTCACAGCTCGAAGGCAAGGCGCAACTTGCATGTTGTTTGAAACAATTCGGAAGCTGGAGCGATTTGAAAGCTTTTTTGAAAAGCACTTTTGGTGAAAAGAAACACTCCACGCATCTATTAGTAGATTTACAAAATTGCCGCCAAAAAGCCGACGAGAGTGTGACGCAATATTCCTTGCGAATAGAGTCGTGTTTAACGAGACTCCAATCTGACATCCATTACAGCTGTGTTGAACAAAAAGAGCTAGTAGGTAGGCTTGCCGCGATGGAAGATTTGGCCGTTAACACCTTTATGTTAGGGATGAATAACAAATTCGCGCATATAGTCAGATGCCGTAACCCTAAAACTCTGTCTGAAGCTATCACACATGCAATTGAAGAGGAGAAGATCTTCAATCTTTCTCGGATGTCTCAACGAGCATCTTTACAGTGCTCTTTCTGCCATCAAAACGGCCATGCTGTTTCCGATTGTTTTAAAAAGAAAAAGCAATCTAATGAAGGTCATCGCGTTCACGCGATTAACTCCCCTCCATCTCAAAATAGGCCTTCTGCCTCTAAATTTGACAAAAATAAAAGTTGTGCCTATTGCAAAAAGGTTGGGCACCTTATCACTGAGTGTTTTAAATTAAAACGTAAAAATGGCCAAGAGACTGAATCATCGCCGTCTCCTAAGGCCAGTGTTCACACTGTTACAGCACACTCAGAGGAAACCGATTTAAACTAAAATCGGTTCCGGTTCCGTGTCTGCCGGGACCCTCTTCCCCCTTTTTAAAAGACACGTTTTCTAACATATCTGCGCCTTTACTCCCTGAGTTTCTTCCCAAGGCCAGTTCTAACACTATCAGTGAGTCAACGAATCTCTCCCCTCAAGGTAACTTGAGTTTTTCGGGGCCACCCCCTAGAGATTCTACATGTGAAGAAAGCACAGTTTACACTGTTCTTAATCTCAACCCTAGGGTTTCGCTTCCTCACGTGTTTTTACAGACGAGCTGTTCACAAAAACCTCTGTGTTTTTTAATTGATTCGGGTGCTTCAATTTCCATCGTGAAATTCTCAAGTTTACAAAAGCATCCCGAACTGGGACCTCAAACTATTAAAATTAAAGGTCTTAATGAAGATGATTCTCATGTAGAGTCTCTCGGGTCCCTTAACCTTGACCTATCCTACCGATTTTCCGAACAAAATGTAGTAGCACTGAACTTCAATGTCCACGCGATTAGCGACTCTGTGCGCCTGCCATTCGATGGCATTATCGGTAGTGATTTCCTTGACTACTTTAAAATGGATATTAAATACTCTACTAAAACGTTGCACATGCAAAAGTCTTCCATTCCATTTTCGCTGAGCAATCCTTGCTTCGTCGTACCCGCTAGATCCGAAGCTATTATCGAATGTCTTGTGTCTAACGACATTTCGGAATTGGAATCGTTGCGCGAGGCACTGATTCTCGATCATACGTTCTGCGAAGGTGTATACCTAGCGAACTGTATAGTAAAAGTTAAGCCGAACTATAGAGTTAATGTCTCTATTTTGAACACATTGGAAAAACCAATTGAAGTCAAAGACTTTTCAGTTCGACTTACACCTATGGATTTTCCTGTAGACGACTCTTCCCAGAGTTCAGCTCAGAATATCTTCTCAACTTCTCATGAAGTTACCTCAGATAGAAAACAGCGCGTTCTCGACCTCATTCGTCACGATCATTTAAATTCTGAAGAAAGAAAACTTCTTCTGGACTGTTGTACTCAGTACACAGACATTTTCTACCTAGAAGGCGATCCACTGACGTGTACAAATGCAATTCAGCATTCTATTAATACAGGCGACGCCCCTCCGATACACGTGAAATCTTACCGCTTTCCCGAGGTTCATAAACAGGAGGTCGAAAACCAGATGCAAAAAATGCTTAGCCAAAATATCATCAGGCCTTCAATTTCACCCTGGAGTGCACCCGTTTGGGTGGTTCCCAAAAAAATGGACGCCTCTGGAAAACAAAAGTGGCGCGTTGTTATTGACTATCGTCGTCTTAATGACGTTACAGTTAATGAGGTTTACCCCATCCCTTTAGTTACAGACATTCTCGATCAGTTGGGTCACTCCAAATACTTTTCTACCCTCGACCTTGTGTCAGGTTTCCATCAGATTTGTCTCAACCCCGCTGATTCAGCAAAAACAGGATTTACTGTCACTAACTCCAATGGCACTTCAGGCCACTACGAATTTGTTAGGATGCCATTCGGTTTAAAGAATGCTCCCTCTACCTTTCAAAGGTTAATGAACACCGTTCTATCCGGTTTACAAGGTCTACATTGTTACGTCTACCTAGACGACTGTATCGTCTATTCCCATGACCTTGATTCTCACATCTCAAAACTAAAACTCGTTTTTGACAAATTTCGGGAGTTTAACCTAAAAATGCAACCCGATAAATGCGAGTTCCTTAGACGCGAAGTCTCATACCTAGGCCACATAATTACCGATAAGGGCGTATCACCTAACCCCGATAAAATCAAGGCCATTTCAGAATTTCCTGTTCCCAAAAATGCCAAAGACATAAAGTCTTTTCTCGGTTTAACCGGCTATTACCGGCGTTTTATAGAGAACTTCTCTAAAATCACGAAACCATTAACAAGCCTATTGAAAAAAGATATTCCCTTCGTATGGTCCAAGGAACAAGAAATTGCGTTCAATTCTCTTAAAGAAAAATTAACTACGGCTCCTTTACTACAATACCCAGATTTTTCCCAAACTTTCGTGGTCACAACTGATAGCTCAAATTACGCTGTTGGCGCAGTCCTTTCTCAAGGCGAAATTGGCTACGATAAGCCCATTGCCTATGCGTCTAGGACGTTAAACAAAGCCGAAGGAAATTACTCTACTACAGAGAAAGAACTTCTAGCTATTCTTTTTGGAGTTAACACCTTTCGACCTTATCTCTACGGATATAGGTTCAAAATTGTAACTGACCACCGTCCCTTAGTCTGGCTATTTAATGCTAAAGATCCTGGAGGCCGTCTACTTCGTTGGCGTTTAAAGTTAGAGGAATACGATTACGAAATCGTCTATAAACCTGGCAGAGTAAATGCTAATGCAGATGCTCTTTCTCGCAACCCTGTTAACGCTATGACACATTCAAAATTAAACAAATGTTCTTATTAACTGTACTTTAAAAAACAGTTCACCAAGTCCGTGTCTAATGACACCCAAATTGAAGAACACCTTGAACCTTTACATTTGACCAAACATAAATTAGTCGCTTGCCCGACATCTCTAGACTTTGATCACTCTATGCCAAGTTGCGAACAAATATTGTCCACAGTAGACAATTCCGCTGACTTGCTATCAGCCGAACGCGAGCCCGACACTGTGCTGGCCGCTCATTCTACTAATAAAAAGTTCTACTTTTTATTCACTAAAGTACATCACTATGATGAAACTTCATATAATGCCATTTACGACCTTTTAATGAAATTACGTGATCTTGTTATTGCTGAAGACCAGAGCGACTTAGCAATTTCAGATTTTTCAGATCCGTTTACAAAATTGAATTATACAAAAGTCTACAACATCATCTCTTTCGTGTTTCATGGCACAAATATAAAAAATCATATTTATAAAAATCAGATGATTTACCCCTCACCCGCCGAGGTTCCACGCATTTTGAAAGAAAATCACGGTACCACTATTGCTGGTCACCCAGGCATTCAGAGAATGTTTAACAGAATTAGGGCCACTTACTATTGGAAGGGCATGCGCTCCGATATTGAGCAATTTGTAAAAGACTGCAGCCTTTGTAAAATTAATAAACCTTTACGAAAATGTAACAAGGCTCCCATGGTTATTACCTCTTCCAGTACCAAGCCTTTTGAACGATTAGCCTTGGATATCGTTGGTCCTTTACCTGAAGCTGGACTGCAAAAGTTCCGTTTCATCTTGACACTTCAAGATGATCTGACAAAATTCTCAAGCGCTTACCCTATGATTGGGTCTACTACAGATGAAGTTGCGCGTAATCTCATCCACTTTTTCTCCCTCTTTGGCTTTGCCAAAATGATCCTGTCCGATCAAGGTACATGTTTTACCTCTGAGTTGTTTAAGCAACTTACACAAATTCTAAAGATCAAGTCCCTTTTTTCGACTCCGTATCATCCCCAAACCAATGGCGCACTAGAACGCAGCCACGCTACCCTTAAGGAGTACCTTAAATCGTTTGTTAACGAAAATCATAATGATTGGCACTGCTATTTAGCTACAGCTATATTATCCTATAATACTACTCCTCACTGCACAACGCAGTTTACTCCTTTCGAGTTACTTTACGGTTATCAACCCTCTATCCCCAGCAGTGTCTATGACTCCGATAACGGTACTACTTATCATGAGTACATTAAAGCTCTACAACATAGAATGAAATACAGCAGACAACGAGCCCTTGAAAACATTCAGCGAAGTAAAGAATCTTCCCAAAATTATTATGACACTTCTACTAGAGATATTACATATAAAACTGGTGACTCAGTATATCTCAAACAGCATCACAGGCTTCGAAAAGCCTTATCTCCTATCTGGAAAGGACCCTATAAAATTGTAAAGATCCACGATAAGAAAAATGTCACCATTTGCGTAAATCGCAAACACGTTAAATATCATGTTAATGAATTGAAACCCGCTTGAAAGTTTTATTTATGATTTGTTTCAGGTTTCTCCATTTTCATGGTTCTACACCAGAACCCGTAGTCCAAGAAATAACCCATAGTCCTGGAATATATTTTGATCCAACCTCTATAGCATACTTTTATGATGACTACTGGAATGTGGTTACTCACGTCGAGGTCTCACAAATTAAACCCTACCTAGATAAAATTCAAGAGTCTATGACTACGATTTCCTATCTATGTAAACAAGCTCAGAATTTAGCTTACAACGTTGATTGTAAGGATACCTTTAGTCCTTTAGAAATACTGCTCAATGCCAACATATTGAAGTCTGATTCTCTACTCCATATCATCTCTTCAGAGCCTCCGACTCGTTTTAAAAGATCCTTAGAGTTCGGTGGTGAAATTTTAAAGTTCTTCTTCGGAACCCTAGATGCAGAT
The DNA here is from genome assembly GCA_934045075.1 of Yponomeuta sedellus. Lineage (NCBI taxonomy): Eukaryota > Metazoa > Arthropoda > Insecta > Lepidoptera > Yponomeutidae > Yponomeuta > Yponomeuta sedellus. The sequence continues at coordinate 4,283,109 of OW203724.1, read as the reverse complement.
GATGCCCGCAAGTATGACGCTGCTATTTCAGCTTGCCAACAAAATGAAGACGAAATGTTTTCCTTGATGAAGGACAACATCCACGTTGTCCAATCGACGATTAATAATTTTAATAGTTCTATCCGTAAGCTTAACGATAATGAATATAGGATTAATAAACAGATAGATAAACTTTCTTCAGTCTTGACTGAAAACGCTAAGGTTAATAATAATTATATAAATGTTGCTAAAATTAATGGATTAGTTAACGTTATGGAAAGCTCATTGCTAGCTATTTCTAATATCTTAGATACAATTTTAAATGCTATCTTATTCTCTAAGGCTAACATTTTACACCCCTATGTTCTCACCCCTACTAGATTATTAAAAGAACTGTCTACTAACAGCAAATCGATACAGAAAAATGTTGATTTTCCAACCCCCTTAACTCAAGATAATATTCACAATATTATTGATCTTTCCAAGTTGACGTCTTATTATTATAATATGAAGTTGATTTTTGTCCTGCAAATACCTTTAATTAAACCTTTGAAATTTAATGTCTATAAAATGGTAGCTCTACCTACCCCCCATGATACAAGCTTTCGGACTTATGCTCTTATTTACCCAACTAAACCATACCTTGCTCTAACGGATGACAGGTTGAGTTACTCCCTACTAGATAACATTAATGAATGTAAAACTGTTAATTTTAATTATCTAATATGTCCCTTCGTAACTATTTTATCGACTATTAATAATCCGTCATGCGAGACTAAATTGTTAACTGAAGTCACATTGTCACTTCCTGAAATATGCAACTCTAAGTTACTGTATGGTAGTATTAACTTGTGGCAAAAGCTTCATGATGGAAAATGGATTTATGTTCAGTCCAAACCTAATAAGCTTACTGTGAAATGTCAAAGCAAGATGAATGATTATACACTATCAGGTACAGGATTACTATCCCTTGAAAAAGAATGTATAGCATACTTTCAGACCTTGCAGCTTTCAAGTACTCATGTTTACACATCAACCCTTCCTGAACAACTGTCTATTAATTTTGATATAACTGAAGATGAATGCTGTAATCGTAAAATTATTAATAACACTATTGATAAGCTAGTTCCTATACACTTATCTCATGTTAATTTAGAGTCACTAAATGTGGTATCCCATAAATTGGATTATTTGGAAAATCAGATAAACCAGGCACAAAGCCAATCTCACCTTGTCAAATATGGATCTTATTACTCAACTGCTACTTATATTATTCTGGTTGTTATTTTCGGGTATGCCACTTATAAGACTTATAAAAAATGTTTTACTACTACTAATCGTAATACTTCCTGTTGCATTCAGATCTTTAACCAGTGTTATAATAAGAAAATGAAAAAGGATCAAAATAAAATTAATAATTCAATTGAATTAACTGACTACAGTGAAAATGAAGAATGCGATAAGAAGTCTGTCAAGAGCCTTCCAGAGGTTCTTACTAGTGATAAGAAAGTAGCATTTCAGAGGTCATCCTCTAGAAACATTTGTAACTTTTAAGTGTTTGTGTTTTAAGTACTAAGTTTTCTTATTTTTGTATACTTACATTGTAGCACTTACCACACAGCCATCCCTTACTTTGCTTTATATACTGTTTTCAGTTTTACCCTTCGTTTATCTTAACGATAACCTTCGTCTTGTTGGGGGAGCTGTTATAAACTACTTTACTACTAAGGTTTTGCTAACGCCAACATTTTGTATTCCACTTATATAGCATTTTCAAGCCATGTGAGTCAGTCAGCCCATAGCCGCGGTACTGTAAACTTGTCTTTTACCAATAAACCTGTGTGTGTGTAATAAAGAGTTTTTTTTAAAAAGACCTGCGGGACGGACCCCATAACAGTACGCGTAGATCCAGGATTCGTCACCTGTGTAGATATTATAAACAGATTTTGAGTCGCCTCCGTTGAATTTTTTAAGGTTTTCTTGCACCATTCGACGCGAGCATCTTTTTGATCCTGAGTTAAGTTGTGCGGGATCCAACGCGAACAAATTTTTTTTACAGACAAATGTTCATGTAATATCCTATGAATGCTCGCCATAGATGTGCCCAGAATAGCCTCTATCGCGATACGTAAGATGGCGGTCTTGCATTATTAGTTTTCGCACAGCTTCAATATTTTGTGGCACAACCACCGATTTCGGGCGACCTTCTTTAACTTCGTCCGTGAGCTTACTGGGCCCGCGATTAAACTCACTAAACCAGTGATACACAGTCGTTTTTGATGGAGCTTCACCACCAAAAGTCAAAGTTAATTGATCTACGCACTGTTGTTGCGTTAAACCACGTCGAAAATCGTAATAAATCATAGCACGAATATTTTCACGAGTGAGTTTCATTTTTTCAGCGATATGACATTTTAAACCCAATAAAAACGAAACACTAACGTATATAAGAGAAAAATATTAGCGGCCAGTATTTAAAAAAAGAACGTATTTGACCATGGAGGTCAGACATTGCGTTTAAAATTATTGGAATCCCAGATTCCGCATACATACTCGTAAGTAGCAGCCTATGTAAAAGCAGCTTGATTAGGTAAGCCTTGATTAGGTACAACTTAAGTCAGTACAATGACTACTAAGGATACAACTCTATTCTGTTACCACAGGCGGAGAAACTCTAACACAAGCGTAGAAAATTCCGTTCCCGTATCGTACCCGTGGGCCTCAGATGACCGCGCTTTTTTGCGCTAGTTTCAATGTAGGTATTCAAGGCTCATTTTAGTTTTTATTGACGCGCTCGCGTTTTGCGGGCCTGTAGTATTGTGGATAGACTTGTAGTTAAAAGTCTTCTGCCATTTGATGATATTATCCCTTTATATGCTCCCACTGCTGGGGCACGGGTCTCTTCCTGCATTGCAGGAAGGTTAATAGCCATACTCTACCATGGCAACCAAGTCCGGGTTGGTGGAGGATTGTAAGACAGTGGCGGGCCTTACTATCAGAAGTTATCAAGCCGCCCATACGGTCTCTGATATGGCCTAAGGACTGCCGTTACATGACATCCGGTACCAACGGCTTAACATACCTTGCCAAGCACGAAAGCGCTCGGAAAATATGCCACTAGCGGTAGTCACGGCATGGTCACCCATCCAGTGCCTGATGTTGCTTAACCTAAGTGATTGTTTCCAATTACTTGATTCTACTAAGCCACGAGCGCTTCGCTATTCTGGCATTTAAAAACAATTTATTAAGTAAAACACTCCAAAGACGCTAACTAAAGTAGTCTGTGGTGGTGATTTTACAAAGAAAACACATAACCACATATAAAAAAAACCGCGTTTTTAAACCGCGTGTAAAATAAGTCGTGTTTTTACGAATGAGTTTTATTTTGTTCGTAGCGTTGAGTACGTATGCAAGGGCACAGAACTCATTAGGTAATGGATCACTTTAGCTAATCGCTCATGCAACTAGAGCACAATTACAGACAATGTTCTGCTGATCCCTCGGGCCAGCTCGACCCCATCACTCCTGAATCGATAATTCGGTAAGTAGCCTTAATTTAACATTAATAACCAACTGGCAACCCTCCTTTCTACTAATATCGTAAATGTGAAAGTTTGTGATTGTGTTTGTATGTTTGTTATTTAATCACGCAATAACAGTTGAACGAAATTACATGAATCTTGGCATACAATTAGTCAAAGATAAAGATGAGATCCCGGTTATGCGTTCCCGTGGTGTAATATTTTATTGTTACTGTAACCTTTTTTTTCAAAACGTAACTAACTAACTTTATTGCTTTGCCAAGGTAACAAGAATCGTATAAAATAATTCTGTGGCAGTACGAAGTTCGCCGGGAGAGCCGCAAGGATCCACGAAATTCAATCAATTAACCCCACAGACTGATAATACAAAATATTTAATACTATCTTTAGATTTTTCCTTCTCTACATAAGTCTCCTAGTATACTTATAAATATTAATTACATCATTATAATACAATAAAGTATTCTCTATCTACACGGTTTTATAGTTCGATTGATCCGGCTTTAGCTTATCGTAGAGGTAACCTTGTTCCTGCGACAAAGGTTACAGGTGGATTTCCACTCCCCGCCCCCGGCCGGCACCGCGTGACCATGACTAGTGCCACGTGAGTTGAAGGTGACGTAGCTACGCCGCTACGCCGTAGCAGCGCTACGGGCTACATCGTAGCGACTCTAGGCTGCGCTACGGGAGTTGAGCCGTGAGCGTCAGTCACACGCAGAATAGATAACGTTAAGGAGCGTCAGTGGCCCGCTGCAAGCCAACTTGCGAGACGTTTGCTCACCCTAGTGCAATATTACCATTGTGCTGTTTTCTTGCAAATATTAATAGTTACCTACTGCTTGAAAAATTCTGAAAATTATTGTTCGACAAACGAATCGAGAATTATAGAATAATAAGGTACATGCCTAAATGTTAAGTTATTGAGTGAAAGGTGAAAAAGTGAAGGTCCGTTGTTCATAAAGATAAAAAAATAAGCAAATATGAAGTATAGTCTGTTAGCTTTTATTATGTGAGTGTCATCAACATCCAGGAAAAAACCGGTAATGTTACTTTTAATTGAAACTTATCGCTGAAATTACGAAACAATATTATGGTGCGTGACAAACGATTTTACCACGCACCATAATATTTATATCACCACAGCGGCATGTTACTAAGAATTGTTCCGACTTTACTTTAGACAAATTATAAGAAAAAAATATTTGTACGCTTCCAACGAAATCTTACACCCAGTCACACTTTACTTGCGTTCCTCTGTGCTTGCGTGCATACCATTGGCTGGCTCTGAAAAGGACACTCTCAAGAAAATCTCCCAAGTGTAATATTCTCCTGTTAGCATCACTCTGGCACGAGTACGGGCAAGAACATACTTCAGTACAATCTGAGTGGATGTATGTTTATTTCATTACTAAGTATAATATAGTGAAACGGGTGGTCAATAAAACGATGTAGGTAACTTTTACGCAGGGTTTTCCTTAGACGTTCTCACAAGTACAGTTATTGTTCGTGGGCGTGTGGTTGTAGGCGCGAGCCAAAACGGTATGAGGGCTGCAAGCCCGAATGCATCTCGTAGAGGAAAAAAGTCGCTAACGTAAAAATAGTTATAGTCATAGGTATGCTCGCTTAACGCTTTAGGAGTGAGCGATATGTTGATGATATCGACAATAGGTACTCATTCAATGCTATAAGGTTATAATACAATAGGTGTATCTACAAATGGTAATGTTCATTATAATTACAAGTATGTAATGGCTTAAAGTAGGAGTGTGTAAGAGGAAACTGTAAAATTAGATTACTTTGCCATTTACCTATAAATTTATAGTTAATAAGTGAATGCTGTTTTTGCGGGTGCAGTGTGTAGCGGAAATTATAACTTCGCACAATTTTTAAATTTTGTGCCTAAATATCCCATTGGAAAGGCCATGAAATGTTTTGCCAGGCCATAAAATTACCTGGCAAAAAGTGATTCTAATCACGCGGTACAAAAACGTGCCATACAATGAAAATTAACCTAAAACCTAAGTCGCAAAGTTCTCGTAATGCCTTAAAATGTATAGTCGTATATTTAATAATGCTCTTATAAGCCTGCACCTACAACTAAAAAACTAAATCTAATAAGATGTTTATTATTAGGACATAGGTAACTTGATTTTTTCTTCTTTACATTGGATGGAGAGATTTTATATATACATAACTTTGTATGAGCATCATTCAGAAATCCTATGGAAAGATTTGTAGACCACATTATGGAAAATTATTTTATTTTATTGAGTCTACGAAATAAATAAAATACTGTCGGTTTTACTACAAAATAAAATTAGACAGAAACTGTTTGTGTTCTGGACTGTTACAGTCGTAGGAAGGGTTATTGTAGACGACGCGTACACGTTAATGTGATGTACAATAATAATTTTTATGTAAAACGCTGTATGATTGTGTTAGATTTAAGTTTGTTGGTTCTTGACCGTTTTAATAAATATACGAATGAGTGTAATGTTGCAAAGCACATACGCCGGTCACCTCGCCCTGCAAATCAGTTTAACTCGAGGCACCAACGAGTGACCCGCGCGCGCTCTGCGAACATTACCGCTACGTGTTTTCTCTGTATATCCTCTTTCATTCAATTTTCTAATCACTGAGACCCAGTTCTCATCGGAATCCCTTACAAAGCGTTGGTCCACGAGCCAGATCACCAGTGATTGGATACCTAAGTGCTAAAAGAGTGATATGTTCGAGTTCGATGTGATGTTTAGCACACCGCCACCGAGTACATCAACGCCTAAAGCGATGGATCTTGCTATCCAAACGGGTACACAAAAGGTTCTTGCCGCACAATCGGATAAGGCCGATACTTCGTGTCGTTCCTACCCAAAGAACGACAAGCAGCGTCAAGATGGAAGTACCTGTTGTAGCACCGGCGTCGTCCGCGTGCAGCAAACGCAGCGAGATCGAGTTCATCGCACGTAAAAAGCGCCTCAAACTAGAAGCGGCACAGGCTAATGCACGAATAGAAAAAGAACTGATACAGAAGCAGTTAGCTGCTAACATCGCCGCACTTGAAGAAGAACGTTCCAATTGCAGTGCCCAGTCTACTTAGTGTCTGTGACGTCAGGGACAAAGTAGGTGCATGGATGCAGCGCAGTAACCTGGATGCCATGGAGCGCCCGCCCGCCAGCGGGTCGCAGCACGAGGCGCCGCCGGCAACGGCCGCGCCCAGCGACATCCAACAATTAGCTGAAAGACGCCATCACCACCTCCGTCGGCCAGATGAACAATAGACAAATTTTGTCACGAATGGGCACCGATAAGGAGTTGCCGCTGTTTTTTGGTGACCCTATGGATTGGTAGACGTTTATAACAGCCTACAAAGAGTCCACAAATGTACACAATTTCACTGATGCAGAAAATCGGTGCCTATTACGAAACTGTCTACGCGGGGAAGCGAAAGAGACTGTTTCATCACTTCTTATCAGCAACACATCAGCTGAGAGCATCGTGGACACTCTGCAGTTACGTTACGGTAGGCCCGAAGTTATTATTCACCGAATTACCACTCAGCTACGAAAGCTGCCATCCTTGCCACCAGCTTATCACATTGAATTCGTAAACTTTTCCATAAAAGTGAAAAACTACGTAGCAGCCGCTCAGGCTATACAGCAAACCGATTACCTACGTAGTCCTGAACTAATGACCGCTGTCGTAGCTAAATGTCCAACAGCGTTGATTACAAAATGGGCAGACTACGCCTACGCACAGCAAGATATAAATAAACCTAGGCTGGAGATGTTTTTCGAATTTTTGTTCATCGAAGCAACAAAAACCTCCACTGCAGGCATCAGCCACATTTACAACTACAAAAAACCCGATGAACGCAAACCTCAAGATCTTAGACACACTGTATTAACGCAGCTGGCAAAACCTGATGAGAGAAAGTGCTTGTTTTCGAAACTGTTTTCCGGACTGTTCGAAATTCAAAAGGGCTATGCGCAAAGATTGTTGGAGTTTTATTAGAAGCCGGCATCTGTGCCACAATGTCTTGTAGCTAGACACAAGCGCGAGGAGTGTCCTGCCGCCAACTGTGATATCGAGCAGTGTGGCCTTCCTCATCACGAGCTGCTTCACTGTGTAACGTTGTATAACTTTTATAAATAATAATAAACTCTGGGACGACTTCAGGTGTTGTTTTATTTGTAGATATTTGTAGTAATTTTAAAACAGAAAAATGGATAAAAAAACGGAGAAACAGGTAAAATGGTCAGATCTGGTCAAAGGGTAGTGATGAAAAATGAGGGAAATCGAATAATGTGTGACAAAATTTAAATATTTGAAAATGATAGATAGAAAAAGAAATAAAAATGGTGTAAAGAGGTTTGCACCGTTACACTACCCGGGGGCAACCGGTAAAATTTTTTTTTTTAAATATTTATTTAAAAAATATAGGTACCTATTTAAAAAAAAAATTAATATAAAAAATATTGTCGTGTTAAATTATATAATTTAAAAAAATCCGATCCTTCCTCATCGTCAGCGTCAAACGTACAGCCTGAACAAGTGATTCACGTGAGCGATAGTGGTCCTGAAAATGACAACGTCCACAGTGAAAACGAAATAATACGATCTCAGCGTAGATAGAGTAGAACTAGATCTCAGTGTCTAACTCGGTTGTCATGCTAAAAATAGTGCCGGTTATTCTGCGCGGGCCTAAGGGCGCGATCACAACGCACGCGCTCCTCGATGACGGAGCCACAGTGTCATTAATCGAGAGTTATATTGCGGATGCGTTAGGTCTTAAAGGACACAACTTCGCATGCGCGGTGCATGGGATGGCAACGAAATCGTTTGTACATCAGAGACTGTAAGTTTTTGCATACGTTCTACTTCCCCAGATGGTGAAATGTTTGATTTTATTGCTCAAAAAATAAAAGAATTAAACTTGCCTGAACAAAAGTTATTAAAAGTCGACACTGTTAAATACAAACACTTACATCAAATTTTATCAAATTCTGTCACAGACATCGAATTTAAACCTAGAGTCCTCATTGGTCAAGACAATTACGATTTGAGGAAACCTTTGCAATTGTTAACTGGTAAGAAAATGAACCTTACGGAACTTTGACTCCGTTAGGTTGGTGTGTACACGGCCTTATGTCAAATCTTTCTCCCCCTTATTCATCACTAGGTAACCGGTCAGATCGGCTTATCAATATCGACGCGAATGTATCTATGAACATTCTATGATATACCTAACACATCTATGAAGACCACACGCACACTTCTACGCATGTTGAGTCTTCGCCTTTGTTTCCCAATGATAACATAGATGCAAGTCATTGTGGCTTGAATGAACTCGTGCGCAAGTCATTCGCGCTAGATGTTTCCGCGGCGTCTCCGCGACAGAATAGGGATGAGGTTAGGGCTACTGAAATATTAATAAATAAAACCACAATTTAAATAATGGACATATACTCGTACGTATTTATTAAAAAAGTAAATTTGAAATAACATAAACTTCTTACTCTGCTTTCAGTAATTATAAATGGCACTTTTCAGAGTGTCACTCTTGCGAACCTACACAATGTTAAATTAAATGAGATCGTTATACCTAAGTATTTAAAATGAAGAATAAAATTTAAAGTAACAAAAAATCTTACCTACTTAAATTTATAGAGGAAATTACAAAAACCGCTTGAGACTGGACTTGAACTCGTCTCGAGCGTTTTAATTTCCTTAATAAATTTAATTTATCCCTAGGACGATGTAATAACTATTTATTATTATCAGTCGCACTTTTCAGTCTTTAAAATATTTCTCAAAAGATCAGTCTTTGAGACTTAACATGCTTTAAATACTGTAAATAGGAACTTTTAGCTCATAAATTTAAACATATACATTGACCAACAGACAGAATTAAGATTAATATCAGATATCAAATTGTAGCTACCAGTTAGTTTTCTTGTGTAAAAATATCATCTTGGACGGTTGCTGTAGAGGTAGATAAGTTGTTCCAGAACTCTCTTCTGTCGGCTGGCATCAGAGGAACTTATTTATTTATTATTTCTCCCTTTCTTTCTGCAGTTACGCCTCTTGCAATTTCTTATTGTTTAGTTTCTGAAAAGCTTTGTGCTTTAAAAATTTTTGTTTGTAGAAAATCAATTGACGATTCAAACTCGCAATTATGGCTGTGAAAGTAGAAACTTCCTCGTTCTACTTTCACAGCCATAATTTCCTATGTTCTCTGTTCATTTTTTCGTAGCTTATGTTGTGATGCGTGGTCCCGATAATTAAAAAAATCAAGTAATTCCATTACTTTCACGCAATTTTTTTTTTGAATTGCCCATTTGGACGCATTTCACAAAATCCTGAAAATCGTAGACTTTAGGTTTTGCTTTCATAGCAAGCTCGACCTGATAGTGAAAGATAATTTAGTACACACATACAACATAAATGGTCTGAAAGCCGAAGCTGTGAGTCGGCCATCATTATTGTCTTACGGTGTTTATCTTTAGGATATATTATTGATGCATGATCAAGCTCATACAATAACGTTACGAATAAGAACCGTAAGGTGTTTTACGGTTGTCATATCTAGGAACGTGCAATCAAAATAGACAGTTACGGCGCTTATGATTAACACTATCTCCTTTTGTGTCGGTTTTACCAAAAATACGTCAAAGAGAACATTATAGTTCTCATCACGCTGATTCCAAATCAAGGGCTGTTCCAAGTCACGCGGCCGCGATGACGTAATCGCGTGGACCGAACTCGCGCCGGCCGCTTCCGCCGCTGCTCCGCCACCCACACCTCCACCGCCGCTGCATCGCGCTCCGCCGCCTCCAGAGCCCCCGCCAACTTAACCGCCTTTGCATAATCTAGGTTATCTTCCGCGAACAGACGTTGCCTTATTATGTCACTTTTGAGTCCGCAAATTAATTGATCGCGTAAGTTTTCATTGAATCCAGCGCCAAAATTGCAATTCCGCGACAACATTTTTAACTCCGTTATATAGTCCATAACGCCCTCACCGCTCCCTTGCCGCCGCTGCCTGAATCGGTATCGCTCCGCCACTTCAGACACTTTTGGCTGTAGGTGATTGCGTAACGTAGTTACTATTGTATTAAAAGATGCACTCGAGGCTTTTGTCGGACTCAGTAGATCACTCAACAGCTCATATGTGGCATCCCCCATTATGGTTATCATCGCGGGTACTTGTTCGGCCGCAGTCTTGTTGATCTTTTAAAATACATTTCCAGTCTCTCAACATAACGTTCCCAGTTGCCATTCTTCAGATCGAATTCGCCAATTTTCCCGACAGACATTTTCCCGGCGCCGCGACAGTATTTCCGCAAAAATTCACCGTTTTATTTTCCTCGTTCGCCAATGTAATGAAAGCACGTCTGTTGCGTAGCAAAAACCTTTATTAATAATACAGTATCGCAATACCCACATTAGCCTAATACATCTAATTTATGAGATACCCACATACACCACAGTATGTAAACATAGAAATTTGCAAAAAAATGGGACATGCAGTGACCTGTAAAAGAAGTGTTATTTGCAGAAGCCTAGTTGTCAACCTCCGTGATGTCCGCAACGGCCGCGGCTGACTGTGCTGAAGGAGGCGGAGAGTTTACGGCAGGGCAAGAGTGTAGAGCTTCGGGTGATAAGCTGTACCCGAACTGTGACGCGAGTGTGTGGCTGCGGTCTTGCGAGCAAGAGATACCCGACCCGGTGGAGGGGAAGCTCACAGGTACTCGTATAATATGTATGTTACCTCTCTCTCACTTTCTCGGGCACTGTGTGTGTAAATAGGTCTCAGTGTGTGTGTGAGAGATGCCTTTTCATTATATTTACATTGAAGTTAATTGACTCGTCTAGCGTCACGGGTGGCAAACGCCCTGTAGGGAACTAGGGAGTAGTAAAATTGCGAAATAATAGGATAAAACCATACAATATTTACTCATAGGTTAAGTAATATCTGTGTAATTTCCGCCTTTTACACTGTTCTCTATTTATCTATCTATCCCAAATTTCATCCATATCCGATTGGCCGTTGTGGCGTGATTGGGCAAGAAACTTTGACATACGATTTGGATGTAGTGACTAGAATTATTTAGAAAGGAGTGTTGCGTTGGTTTGAATATAGGGAGAGGATCAAGGAAGAAAGATTGACGAAAAAAATATATCTAGCGTATGGGTGGAAGCACCGGTAAGAAATGTCCCAGGCGAAGATACTTCGACTAAATAGGGGATGTATTAGTGAAGGGATACAATCCTGAGTTTATGTGATGTAAGTGTTGTCTGTTCGTTCATTTGCTTATTTGTTAACACCGCCCTCACAGGATCACTGCCGGGTTGGCTCCAGGGCTCGCTGCTGCGCAACGGGCCCGGCTCACTGAAAGTGGGTCAGGACACGTATAAACACCTGTTTGACAGCGCAGCTCTGCTACACCGGTCAGTTTTCATCACTCTTCCATGTGTAGAATATTTATCATAAATATATTTAAAAAAAAAACATAATCCAGTCTAGTTTCCTACTATCCAATCTAGTTTTGTTACTTGTATATTTAGAACATAATTATGGTAAGTTAAGATAAGAATATATTCTTTATTGCAATGAAATGTAATGAAAAGGTTTTATTCAAAGTAGCGCAGAAATGCGGCTTAATGAACGTTACATTTCAAACTAGGTGTTTCAAAAGCTAGATCATTTTAGAGAAAAAATGGACAAAGTAACTCCAAACTTAGTCTATCAAAACAAAACATTGAACACATGCATTTTACTGGCTTTAACTCCAGACATCATTGTCATCTAAATTGTACACCAGGGAACATGTTATAGATAGATAGATAGAATATTCTTTATTGCATGTACACCAAGGATTATAAAACATGTAAATATACAAAGTAAAACCGGCGGCCTATAGTACCTACATAATAGCGTATTTTTTTTATTGTGCCATGAATTAGTTGACGTTGGGCAATTTAATAAATATATAAAATAACAAAAGTATCGATTCCCACTATGGCCGTGATTCCTAAATTTGTGCTAGTAAATGTCCTTAGTCAGGATGTGTGTTTATTTTTCCGCGATTTTTCATTTTGTCATATTACATACCGTTGAAGCAGTCGGTTACCACAATCTTTTTTTCCTCTGTGGCATAAGACAATGTCTACTACACCACTTTATTTTATTTTGGTACTGAGTGACACTTTTATTGGCATTATTTTGAGCGTCTGCACTATTAAGCAGCACTGAACAAAGTTGTTCTTTGATAAAAGGGTCATATTAAACATAAAAACCCCGTTAGTAATGGAAACCTCCAATTCACTATTCTAGGCTTAGTAAATTAAAAACTATACCTCTTAAGCCAGGAGCCCTGTCTAGGTATAACAATGTTTTCACACATTTTTTTCCCTTTAGTCCGTACGCGCAAATTCATCAAAACTTTGAGGGATTACAGCTTTTTTCATTGCCAGTGGAGCCTACTTTTTTATCCACTGTTAGTGTAGCTGTTAGTTCTTTTTTGTATGCACTTTTTCCAACTGACATACCAGGCCACTCAGAAAGTTTTTATGTATAAGACACTGGCTACTTGTAATTGTTTTGAAAACGTCGATTATTTAAAAGTAAAAATAATACTATTCGATTTTCAATTTTCCCTCCTCATTTTTTTGAGAGCCAATTCAAATTTTCTTGTCTCATTCAAAAATGGATCTGCATCGAGAACATTTTCGTGGTATGATTTTTTACGATTTCAAATGTGGCTTAAAACCTGATGAGCCATAAGATCGACTTCGAATTGCTTTTATGGATGAAGGACCTTCAAAAGCAACCATCTACCGCGGGTATAGCGAGTTCAAACGCAGTCGTCTTACTTTGGGGGATGAACAAAGGAGTGGTCGTCCTACGACGGCGGTCACCGAAGAAAGTGTGCAGTCAGTAAAAAAAATAATGCAAGAAAACAGACGAATTACACAGGAAAAGATTCAGCATACACTGCAGATTGGTTCAGAAGGTGTTCACAAGATTTTGCACGAGCACCTTCGCGTAAAGAGAATAGTTTCCCGCTGGGTGCCGCACAACCTCACCGAAGCTCAGAAGCAGGCCCGTGTGGATTGGTGCCGTGATATGTTACAAAAATTTGATGCTGGCTCGTCAAGGCGCGTTTACGACATTGTGATAGGTGACGAATCCTGGATTTATCAATATGAACCAGAAACAAAGCGTCAGTCGACAGTTTGGCTGTTTCAAAATGAACCAATGCCTACGAAAGTGAAGCGATCGAGGAGCGCAGGAAAAATTTTGATCGCTAGTTTCTTCACTTTGACGGGGTACCTAATTTCAATTCTACTTCGAGACCAAAGCAGCATCAACGCTGAATGGTATAGCAGAAAATGCCTGCCAGAAGTTTTTTCTGAATTGAGCAACAAGCGACCGAACACCGGGCTCCGCGGGGTCCTTCTTCACCACGACAACGCGCCCGCGCACACTGCGATCAAAACGAGGGACTTACTGGACTCCACACCGGTCAGAGTCTTGGGACACCCTCCTTACAGTCCTGATTTGGCTTTGTGTGACTTTTTTTTATTCCCTAAAATAAAAATCAGCTCAAAGGGATACAGTTTTCATCGCCGGAAGACGCGCTAGCAGAGTTTGAGAAGGCCGTGGAAGAGGTGTCTGCGGAGGACTGGAAAAAATGTTTTGAAAATTGGTTCAGACGCATGAAACTTTGTATAGAGGCTGGTGGAGAGTTATTTGAAAAGATTTAATAAAAATATTTTTTTCATAGAAGTTAGTTTTTTAGTTTCTCAAAACTTTCTGAGTGGCCCACGTATATTATCAATGGATTAATTTAGTCTTCGAGAAACAGGGAATAAGTTTTAGATTGACTAGACTAGAGTCTAATTCAGTTAGTTTTTCAATAGAATGATTTAAGCTCGACAGTAGATGGTATTTGCTTTTATTTGTTAGTCTACTAAGCAGTAGGAGTACAATGTTATTTCAATGGCATAATCCGCACAAATTACATAACCCTTTCGCGAAGAAGATACAGTCGCACGAGGCTTCTCCTCGAGTAGCAGTTCCCATACAAACGTTTTTTTTTTTTTTCTTATTATAGTTGTCCATCTGCCATCAGCTTCTGTGCCATTATCAGATTGTCTGTTTGCTTTTTAGTGTTTGGGAAGCTGTCTTCCATTGAAGGCAACTTCATTGTTGTTAACTTAGCTGCACTGGCTAAAGTTCAAGATATTGGGACGTTTCAGTCGTGCAACGTCACTATCTGTGGTCAAAAGCTCATTTGCAAGAGGATTTATGTGCTTCTGTAGGCGGAGTTTGTATGACTCAATTCTTGACTTTATCTCTTGTTTAACTGTAGGCATTTCAAGATAACAGTGTATTTCTTCATTCCTTGTGAACCAGGGCGCTCCGCATATGGTACGAAGAATTTTGTTTTGGATTCTTTGTAGTATTTCTATGTTCGATGAGCTAGCCGACCCCCATAGTTCGATGGCGTATATCCAGATAGGTTTGAGTGTTGCTTTGTAGACCATGAGCTTGTTGATTACTGACAGTTTAGATGACCTACCCAGCAGCCAGTATAAATTGCTGAATTTGATGTTCACTTCATCTCTTTTTGCCATTATGTGAGCTTTCCAGTTTAGGCGTCTATCCAGATGACAACCCAGGTACTTGACACGTGTTTTGTGGGGAAGGGTTTCACCTTTCAACTGAACTGGTGGGCAATCTCCTTTTCGTAATGTGAATGTGATGTGAACTGATTTAGTTGCGCTAGCCTGTATTCGCCATTTGCTCAGCCATTGATCGAGTTTTTCCATGTGGTTTTGTAATATGTTGGATGCGATTACAGGATTTGGGGAACTAGTCAAGCATGCGGTATCATCAGCGTAGGTCGCACTAAGGACATTGTCCGACTGTGGGATGTCTGATGTGAAGATTGTGTAAAGGACTGGGCCTAGCACTGATCCCTGTGGAACACCAGCATGGATTTCTCTGAATGTAGAGTAGTCTTCTCCAAACTTGACTCTGAAGAGCCTCTTTTCTAGATACGATCGAATAACCATAAAGACAGCATTTGGAAGTGTCTTCTTAGCCTTGTAGAGAAGACCATCATGCCAGACCCGATCGAATGCTTGCTGAACATCTAGGAAGACTGCTGAGCAGTACTCTTTCCTTTCAAGTGACTGTCTTACGGCTCGTACGACACGGTGAACTTGTTCTATAGTGGAATGTTGTGATCGAAAGCCAAACTGATGATCAGGAATCAAGCGTTCTTTTTCCATAATGGGTTTCAGACGTCTAAGGAAGATTTTCTCGAACAGTTTTGACATTGTGGGTAGCAGGCTAATTGGTCGATAGGACGGAACCTCGTTACTGGGTTTACCCTTTTTGTGGATGAGAATTATTTCTGATATTTTCCACACAGGAGGAAAGTACTGCAGTCTGAGTAGAGCATTAAATAAGACAGTCAAAAACACTATTCCTTTTCTGGGCAGCATTTTCAAGACTTCTGCTGTAATTAGATCGTAGCCTGGAGCCTTGTACTTATGAAGCAGCTTTATTTCAGCAGCCACTTCCTTGGTAGTGACGGGTTTGAGAGGAAGGGACATCTGTTGATCACTGAGCACTAGGTCACGTATTGAATTTTGTTCTTCTTCACACTCTGTTGAGTCATTTGGTTTAAAAACACTTTCAAGAAAGTCGGCGAATTCTTCTGATTTATCTTTGCTACTTTTTGCCCATGTGCCATCAGCACGTTTTAGAGGA
This sequence comes from Yponomeuta sedellus, assembly GCA_934045075.1. NCBI lineage: Eukaryota > Metazoa > Arthropoda > Insecta > Lepidoptera > Yponomeutidae > Yponomeuta > Yponomeuta sedellus. The sequence continues at coordinate 4,266,801 of OW203724.1, read as the reverse complement.
GGAATTGCTGTTTGCGGTTGGTTAAAAGACTTAGTTATCTTCCACAGTGAGTGCTCGTCATTACGTCTATGATCACACAATTCAAGTTGATCTTGAAGCGTTCGATTTCTGAGATCTTCTATAAAATGTTTCAGGTCTTGCTTGGCTTCATAGAATTTTGCTTTGTCAGTGGGGTGTCTGCTTAGTTGCCACCGCCTCCGCAACCGTCGTTTTTCTTCAACTTTCTTGCGGACTTCAAAAGGACAATTTTTGTAAGTGTTATTAGATACAGTTGGAGTCGCTCTCCATGCACTTTCTTGTATAATTTTTGTGAAGTCTTGTATTGCATGGTCCACATCATCTGGGATTTTAAGACGAGTTCTGAGGTTGATGTTATCCTCAAGGTGTTCTTGGTATGCTTTCCAGTCTGTTTTATTATTGTAGAGGTTGCAGGGTTTTTCTGTCATTATAATGGTGGTGCTGACTGTCAGTATGACCGGTGAGTGGTCTGAGGAACCATCAAGGCAACCTTCCACCTTACAATATATGTTTGAGATACCTTTTGTTATATAAAAATCAAGAAGGTCCGGTACTTTCTTTTGGTCCGTTGGCCAATATGTTGGTTCACCCGTTGAGAGTGCATTAAGGTGATTGCTGTCAATGCATTTTTTTAATTCTCTGCCCCTAGTAAGTGTCATACGTGAGCCCCAGTGTGTATGCTTTGCGTTCCAATCACCTCCAACGATAAATTTGTGGCCAAGTTCCGAAAAGAACTCTACGTATTTGTCCACTTTTATTAAGTGCTTTGGTGGGCTGTAGATGGATGTAACTGTCAGTGGTCCATGCCAACGTAGTTTTATAAACGTAGTTTAGTTTTTATTTCCAAACGACACATGCTGAGTCGAAATGAAATTTTTCTAATACGTTTAGAGAAGAGCTATATATAGAAGCTATTCTCATGGCTATATGAGAATAGCTTCTATGATAAGTTTTATAATTTGACGGCCTCGGTGGCGCAGCGGCTTGGCTCGCTGACTGTGCAACCGAAGGTCTCGGGTTCGATCCCCGGCCGGGTCAAACTAGGAAACGAAGTTTTCTAGTTTGTCTCGGGTCTTGGATATTATCTATGTATTTATTGCATTAAATCTATCGTCGAGTTAGCACCTGCAACACAAGTCTTTTAGTTGTACTTAGTATGGGGCTAACGAGATCTGTGTAATATGTCCATGAATATTTATTATTATTATTATAAGGCTACAATTTCATGTTTTCTTCTGTTTTAATTGGTAATTTTTCGTTGCGATCCGGTATATTTATCGTATATGTAAACCAAACTACGTTTGTACAGGAATTTCTCCATGGGGGAGACACATGTTATATCACACATGTGATATATTTTTATTTGGAATGCGATTGGTTACTAGTCTACATAATTATAGAATCAATTAACTGTAATCTGTTTATGTCTACCTATATTTATCATATTCATGCAAGCACTACCCTACGAGTATATATTTAATTGTCTAGTTCTGCAAACTAGGATAAAGTGGAAGATAATGCTGTTAGTATTAAGTTTGACTCTGTACTTTTTAAGTTGTTTTAATAGTGAATAAAGCTTTTATTAATAATAATGAAACAACCAATACCGTACCAGCATGACTCTACTGAGATTCTAAAGTAAAATCCGTAATTCGACGGAGCGGTTTGACAGAGTGTTAACATGTGTGAGGAAAAGAAAATCGTGATAAGGTTGATCGATATTTAATTATCGATAGAATCCGGCCTAAGTATAAAATCGTCGGTTATCTAACAACACCGCTGAAGTCATTTGAATAAACCTTACGGGAGAGGAAGATTTATTATTTTAGAAGATTTTGGCCTAGATACTAGTCCTTTGGGCCATCAACCATTATTTCGTTAGCCAACAGTGCTGCCAGTATTAAGTAATGAGAAATCGTGCCGTTTTTTACGGTTTAACAACAATCGATATTTTCTTACTTAGTATGTACATCAAGTCAATTTAATAGCATAAAAATATAACATGGAGCTTGCACATCAACGTCTTTATTATTAAATTAATTATTACATTCCCGTTTTAAATATAAAACTCGAAAAAATTAAACAGGTTTTTTGTTCGGATCGAACCGGATCCTACATTATCGACGAAAACAACACTAGGCTGAAGCTGGCAACATTATGCGATTTTGAGTTACACTATTTTTATTTTTAATGCACTAACCCGTGCTAAGGAACAAATTTAAAAACCTATTTAGAGGCTAAAAATTTCACCCATGCCGGGATTCGAACCCGCAACCTCTGGCTATCCGTACCAGCGCTCTACCAATTGAGCCAATGGGCGACTCACGGCATCAGTGAAATTTCGAACCTCTTTACAATATTCTCTGTATTACGTACAGGCAGCGACATCTGACTTAAGCAAATTGCATTACTTACAGCCCCGACTACCTACTTTGCAGTTAGGTTTAACATCGGAACGATATCACTGTACCCACATGATTACACTATTTTTATTTTTAATGCACTAACCCGTGCTAAGGAACAAATTTAAAAACCTATTTAGAGGCTAAAAATTTCACCCATGCCGGGATTCGAACCCGCAACCTCTGGCTATCCGTACCAGCGCTCTACCAATTGAGCCAATACGTAATACAGAGAATATTGTAAAGAGGTTCGAAATTTCACTGATGCCGTGAGTCGCCCAAAAAATAAAAATAGTGTAATCATGTGGGTACAGTGATATCGTTCCGATGTTAAACCTAACTGCAAAGTAGGTAGTCGGGGCTGTAAGTAATGCAATTTGCTTAAGTCAGATGTCGCTGCCTGTACGTAATACAGAGAATATTGTAAAGAGGTTCGAAATTTCACTGATGCCATGAGTCGCCCATTGGCTCAATTGGTAGAGCGCTGGTACGGATAGCCAGAGGTTGCGGGTTCGAATCCCGGCATGGGTGAAATTTTTAGCCTCTAAATAGGTTTTTAAATCGATTTTGAGTTGTCAAACCGCTCCGTCGAATTACGGATTTTACTTTACAATGAATTTTAGAGACTTGCCCCTAGGGGCAACCCAGGCGGACATATATCGACCAAATAGGGGATGTATTAGCACAGGGGAAGATAAAAAGCACCCGGAACCGGCGTGCGTGCATGGAACGACTTATGAACGTTGATGAAGCGACGGTGATCTATCAGGATCGTGGCAAGTGGCAGTCTCTGGTCTCTGCCTACCCCTCTGGGACACAGGCGTGAGGTTATGTATGTATGTATGCCCTCTAGGAATTATGTTGTATAGAAGCACAGAGATAGAAGTTATTTTTATGATTACTACGCAGGTTCCACGTATCGGAAGGGCGAGTGACGTACCAATGCCGTTTCTTGCGCTCGCGCTCGTTCGAGCGGAACCGCGCTGCACGACGGATCGTAGTGGACGAGTTTGGCACGCGCGCCGCGCCCGACCCCTGCCGCTCCATCTTCGACAGGTCCGCATGAAGCACCGTTTTCACGACCCCAGTGGGCCTCCCTATTTCCCTAGTGGGAGTTCCCTATTTTAGCTACTGACAAGCTACTCGTATCGTAAACACTGGCGGACTATAGTCTAGCGGTTCACCTCGATTACCAAAACTGCAGTCCGTTTGTTGGCGTATATTACTTTCGTCCATCTTTCTTCCTCAATCCTGTCCATATGTCATCATCGCCAACGCAATATTACTTACTCAATTCCAGTCATTATTATAGTGACATAATATAACAAATTATTGCGCGTTATTAAGAACGCAATAGTTAAATTTACTTATATTTCTGATTGCATCGTTGGTCGAGCTGTTAAGGCGCTTGGGTACCAAGACAGAGGTCGTGGGTTCGATTCCCATTGGGGGCCGCCGTACATTTGTATAAGTAGCCTCATTCTGGGTGTAATTTCGTGTTTGTGACGGACGTCCTTGCCAGGTTTAGTACAGGGTACCTATCCTAGTTTGGGACCAGGTCCTAGAGTGTAATACTTACATAGTTTTTCAATAGAACGATATAAGCACGAAGATGGTTGTTATTTGCCTCAATTTGGTAGTCTACAAAGCGAATGAATTTTAATTTTAGAGATTCACCTTCCTGGTCAAGTGATTGTGTTGTGTGGATCTTCATTCCACCACCACGGAAACACTTCCGGTTTTATTTTTCTTAATAAAATGGCGATTACACTAAAACACTCTTAAGTCAGAGTAACAGGCGTTCCTTTCAAACCCCTGCCTTAACAGAGCCCTAAAAATGTTTTAGTGGGATCGACTTTTCTCTAAATAAGGCTGTTAATATAATGCGGAGGTCACTGGAAAGCGTACTTATAGGTATTCAATGTAGGTATTTAAGGTATTCAAGGCTCATTTTAGTTTTTATGGATGCGCCCGCGTATTGAGTGCCTGTAGTATACTGGATAGACCTGTAGTTAAACTTCTGCAGCCATTTGATGATATTAACCCTTTGTATGTTCCCACCTTCCTGCGCTGCAGGAAGAGACTCGTGCCCCAGCAGTAGGGACATACAAGGGTTGATAACGATAACGATGTTCCCACTGCTGGGGCAAGGGTCTCTTCCTGCATCGCAGGAAGATTAGGCCATACTCCAGGTGGGTGAAGGAATTACGACAGTGGCGGGCCTTACTGTCAGAAGTTATCAAGCCGCTGATAAGGCCTTTGACATAATGGCTTAACGACTGCCAATTCATGACAGCCGGCACCAAAGGCTTTACGTGCCTTGCGAAGCACGGAAGGGCTCGAAAAATGCCACTAACGGTAGTCACGGGATGGTTACCCATCCTACACCTGACCGCGCCTAATGATTGATTCCGAACGAACGAATGAATGAATGATTTATTTTGCCACAAACAAATATGCTTACATAAAAATAATTAGAAAATAAAGCGTTCGTGTGACAATTATACTATTTCAGCGTTTGCTGTTTCTATTCGAAACAGCGCTGATTTTCAAATAGCGCCTTCACACCAAATGAGAAATAACGTACATACGTTATTTCACGTTATTTCTCATTTGGTGTGAAGGCGCTATTTGAAAATCAGCGCTGTTTCGAATAGAAACAGCAAACGCTGAAATAGTATCATTGTCACACGAACGCTTTATTTTCTAATTATTGTTATGTAGGTAGGGCTTAACATGAGAAGAAACTTAAACAATTGTCTATTTGCGTATATTAATTTGTGTCTATATCGATATCAACCCTTGAACGTCCCCACTGCTGGGGCACGGGTCTCTTCCTGCATCGCAGGAAGGTTAGGCCATACTCCACTATGGGGGCCAAGTCCGGGTTGGCTGATGATTGTAAGGATTGTAAACGTGGGGCGGGCCTTACTGTCAGAAGTTATCAAGCCACCCATAAGGCCTCTGACATGACTTAACTACTGGCATTACATGACAGCCGGCACCAACAGCTTAACGTGCCTTGCGAAGCACGGCAATTTTTAGCAATTTGTGTCTATATCGAAATGTTAATGGTCTTTACAGGGTGTCGGCTTTGTTCCAACCGGACGAGCTCTCAGACAACGCTATGATCTCCCTCTACCCCTTCGGTGACGAACTGTACGCTTTCACCGAGGGTCCAGTCATACACAGGTACGAGTAGCTTCATTTACTGTATCTTATCTCGGCATTTATTTTTTGGCAGTTTATTGATGGTTGTTGTTACAGAGTCGAAACAGACACTCTGGAGACGAGCATGCGGCGGGACCTGGCTGCTGGCCGCCTGGCGCTGGTCAACCACACTAGTCATCCACATGTCATGCCCAACGGTATCTGTCTATGCTTCTTCGTTACTATACCGTTACAAACCAACCCATCACCACCCAGACCGGGCATCAGCATGTCATGCCCAGCGGTAGGCCTATGCTAGTTTCTTCTTGTATAGACATACATAAATACATACATAACCTCACGCCTGTATCCCAGAGGGGTAGGCAGAGACCAGGGACTGCCACTTGCCACGATCCTGACAGATCACCTTCGCTTCATCAACGTTCGTAAGTCGTTGCATGCACGCGCGCCGGTTCCGGATACTTTTTATCTTTCCTTTTGCTAATACATCCCCTATCTGGTCGATGTTTGCCCGCCTGGGACGTCCTTTACCAGCCCTTCCACTCACATTCGCAATATATATATATTTGTTTCGTCAATCTTTCTTCCTTCATCCTCTCCACATGTCTCAACGCAATATATAGACAACGCCAACTAATCACATCACATCACACTTCACACTAATATTATAAAGGTGAAAGATTGTGAGTGTGTATGTTTGTCACTTCTTCACGTCTAAACTAGCCTGGAGCGTTTTTAATAAAATTTGGTATGGGGTTAGCAGACACCCTGGATTAACACATAGGCTCCGTTTTACTGCGGGAAAATATCCTATTCCAATGGGAAGATCGATAAACTGCGGGTAACACCGCGGGGCACAGCTAGTTTGTTACTAAATGTATACTACTTTAACGAAGTATACATAATTTTACCTTTATATAGGTACTTACGATAGATTAAACATGTTTATTTTTTGATTTGTATGTTAAAAGTTTTAAACGGCACTTAATGTTTGGCCTGAAATCATAATCTCAGATACCTTAGATACCTAGATTATATTCTTTTTAATGCACTAACCCGTCCTAAGGACAATTTTAAAAACCTATTAAGAGGCTAAAAATTCCACCCACACAAATTCCTGTACGTAATACAGAGAATGTTGTAAAGAGGTTCGAAATTTCACTGATGCCCGGTAGTCGCCCATTACCTCAGTTGGGAGAGCGCTGGCACGGTTAGTCAGAGGTCGCGGGTTCGAGTCCCGGCATGGGTGGATTTTTTAGCCTCTAAATAGGTTTTTAAGATACCTAGAGTTAAGTAACAGGGTTAAAGTGATGGAGTGATGTAATAATTTATATTAATGCACTTCAATTAAGCACTTTAAACATCAAAATCAATGCCAACTAAGCATTAAGCACACCACTGTACGTTTACTCATGTAATTAGTGCAATTAAAAATAATAACTAAGTAATTACTATCACACAGTCAACCGCATCAAGCATCCGCAAGTCGTGCCCAGCGGTACTTGTGTATGGATCTCCATTCTTTACCTCTATAGCTGGCTACTACCTCTGCTATCCTAATACATAAGACGGAGTTTACACGTTCAGTCTGGCGTCAGTTCAGTCCGTGTCCTTGATCAAGCCCGGATTGATACCAGACTGATGAAGTATCAAAATATTCGAATATCCGTCAGTCTGGTCCACCAGTCCTCTGAATAGACAATCAGTCTGCCGTCAGTCTAACCAGACTGATGGAATTGACTGACGCCAGAGTAAACGTGTAAACTCCGTCTATTCGACATACAAAATCCCGTCCTGTCTAGATTACATTGATTTAATTGGGCTTTTTGCAGGTGACGTGTACAATATCGGTATGTGCGCAAGGCGCGGTCGTCTGCAGCACGTGGTAGTGCATTTCAAACACACCGAAAAAGGTATCGAAGAAATAAACCTTCCCTACCTACATTTTTTCTGTCTGCGATCTTCTTATACAAAGCACCTCAGTGGCATTGAATAATTCAATGCTACTGGAAACGAATGGCATATCTTTAGAAGTCGATTTTGATTTTAAGGTGCCTTGGTATGCTGACTAGCGCCACCAATGAAAAAAAATCATAAAAGGTTTTAAAATACGTTTTTATCTAAATGTGTAGAACCTACAGACTAGAACTTTAATCGATTTCCGCTAAAAACTGCCGTTTTTGGCGGAAAGTCACTAAAGTCCTTGGTTGTTTATTATAGGTTCTAGACTGTAGGTTAAACATAGTTGACACAGTTGTTAAGATTTTTCACTTTTAAATAAAAACGTATAAAAAACAAGTCATGATTTTTTTTTCGTTGGCGGCGTTAGTTAGCACCCTAAAGCCGCGTCTCTTGCTGATATGAAATATTGCACAAAACAATCCGGTTACAAAGTATTTTTTTTATTTGCTTGCCTCCAAAAAAACCACAAAAATGTTTTTTAGCAGGAGACGTGACTTTATTGGAACTTACTCTGTTTCAGGTGACATGTTTGAGTCAGCTCGGGTGGTGGCACGTCTGACGCCCCGCTGGCCGCTGCATCCTGCTTACATGCACAGCTTTGGTAAATTATCAATTTCATAGCATCGTACATACTCCTATTTATTTTATTTAGTAAACAATTAAGATAATAAGTATGACAATAACAAACAGAGTCTGGAAAAGTAACATATTCGTTAACTAATCATATTTAAAACATGATAAGATGTCTGTTTAGATAAAAAGGAGATTGTTTAAATAGGTGTTGGAGGTATTTCATAATTAGTACTAACACAAAATCATAACAAAGTACTTATGATCTCGGATAATGTAACAGAAGTCACGTGTGTAGGTACATTAGCCTCTGCATCTACGTAATCAGATGATTTATACAGCGTCCAGCATCCACTCGGATGCTGTAGTGCCTGGAACATGATTTCAGATGGTGTAGGCTTGCCCAGCACCTATACCATCATGACGGCTTAGTCGGCCTAGTCCACAGCAAAGACTAATCAATCCGTGCGGAGCCAACAAAGCCCCGGCTTTCCTCACGATGTTTTTCTTCACGGTTAGCGTGTGGTATTGCGACTACAAATTCGCAAATGTACGTAACTTTGAAATTAAACAAGGTCATTGGTACATGGCAGTGGGCTGGCCATATCTCGCGAAGAACCGATAACCGTTGGAGTAAACGTGTTCTTGAGTGGAGACCGTGACTCGGCAAACGTAGTGTAGGACGCCCTCCGACCAGGTGGGATGACGATCTGCAAAAAAACTGCCGGCAGATGCTGGATGTGGCAAGCTGAAGACAGGGCGCTATGGCGCTCATTAGGGGAGGGCTATGTCCAGCAGTGGACTACATAATATAGCCTGAAGAAGAAGAAGATTGGTACTTGCTCGCACTGGGGATCGAAACTGGGTTCAGTGGGTAGAAAAGTCGACTCACGTGTGTAACAGACGATCGATAACAGGTGTGACGGAGAATTACTTCGTGATCGTGGAGCAGCCGCTGGCGATCTCGCTGCCGCGCATGCTCGCGCGCACGCGCCCGCTCGCCAACTGCCTGCGCTGGTTCCCCGAGGAAGAGGTGCGTCCTGTGCTCCTAGCCCAAGACCTGTGTTGCCAGATAAGGAGGTTAATCTCCATTTGGGCTATCTCGTATGGTACAGTGGCGACCGATAATTGCCGTCGGGAACTATTTTGCATCAATCAGCGAACAGATTGTTCATCTTCGATTAGGCTTTGCTGCAAGGTCAAGGGGCAGACACAAACGATACCATTGGGTCGAAGTGTCGCCGGCTAACTGTTAGCCGTTACTGTTACAGTCGGCCCCCGCATAAGGCTACTTTGCCTTGGGATTTGGCGATTTGTGAATTCCTATTCAATACGGGTGTTGCAGGCAGTTGTTTATTTTAATTTTAAGAAATTTGTAAGTCATACTTTGCTGTGTTTGCTCATAGTTACCTACTTAGCCACATTTTGATATAAGAGCCTCTATTATTTATATTATTTAATTTTTATCTCATTGATTGAGTTTAATAGCTAAACTATCAGCTATTTTCTCGTAATATTTTTTTTTTTTTTTGGAAATTACTAAGTATACATAGACCTATGTATGCTTTGTATTGTTTTGTATCTTTTTAAGTATCAAGAGATTGTCTTCATGAATTTTATATACCTATTCTACTCCTATCGCATACTAAGCTCTTATCTAGCGGTGAGGAATGGTTAGGAATTAACAAAATTTAATAAGCTAAGTAGTTTACCGTAAGTGCTTGTTACTCGCTGGCTGTGAAGGAAAACATCGTGAGGAAACCCTAGTGTCTGAGGTGTTAGCGTACCCCGGCGTTCACTACGTACAATGGCCCAACTATGAGGCTAAGTGCGGAAATCTCAGGTCTAACAAACAAACAAACAAACAAACAAACAAACAAACAAACAAACAAACAAACAAACAAACAAACAAACAAACAAACAAACAAACAAACAAACAAACAAACAAACAAACAAACAAACAAACAAACAAACAAGTGCTTGTTGTTGATTCTGTTTTTCCTCATTTATATAAAAAAAATAAAAATAAAAAATACAATTAATTCTTTGCCGCGTAGTTTATTGTTTTTTATGTAGCCCCGCGGATTGTAAATTTCAAGCGCTGAGGTAATTGTAAGCCTCAGACTCAAGACCTCAGGTTTCCTCACGATGTTTTCCTTCATTAGCGAGTGTTATTACTGCTATAAAGGGACTAAGTTTGGAGTTTCTTTGTCCATAATGATCTAGATTTTGAAATGGACACCTGGTTTGACTTGTAACGTTTCCGCGCTACTTTGAATAAAACCTTTTCATTTGATTTCATTAAGTTCACAAATAACTTTGAAAACAAAGTCATTGGGACATGCCCGCACCGGGAATCGAACCTGAGTCTCTCGCTTCCGAGTCCATTGTTCTACCCACTGGGCCACCGCCGCTTACACCTGAATATAACGAATAAAATATTTGGCGTGTAAATAACAAAAGAAACTAATTCTCAAAATATGCTATTTTGGTACCTACCACAAAACATGCGACTCGAGCTGTCATGCTAAATCACTGGCAATCTTTCTTCTGGCATGCGAGCTACGAGCAGGGAGCCAATTTTGACTTCATTTTTAAATAATTCGTATACTACTTTGAGGCTTGACTTGAATTCCACATAAAAAGTCGAGCGGCAGCCAAAATCTGTATTCTGAACGCCATGCTAGCTTGATTCGAATGAGAAAAGAAATGTCTAATGACTCTGTCGAGTTATATTATTTTTATGCGACAAATGTCTAAGCCCTCGAATATTTTGCGTCTACGCTTTCAATTCGCATGGGCGAGAATCGGCTCCCAGATCTCGAAATCGATACACGTAGCTTGTTTTCACCTACAACGGGCATGCTTTTACGCGAGTACCTAGCAGCACTAGTTCCATGTATTGTTGGTTGTGGCAGACAAACGTAGTCCTGCTGCGGCGGAGCGACGGGCGCGAGTCGCACCGGTTCCGCACGCGCGCTCTCTTCTTCCTGCACGTGATCAACGCGTGCGAGCAGGACGGCGAGCTGCTGCTGGACCTGTGCGCTTACCGCGACCCCGCTGCCATCAACGCCATGTACGTCGACGCTATGGAGGTGGGCTCTTTTACTATTTCCACGAAATGTGGAAAGAGCTTAAACTTATGTGTATCAGCGTAAACTTAAGTTGGTGTATTATAATTATGCAGCATATGTTCGTCCCACGGTAGGGCACGGGCTCTCACTCAAAGGCTCTCTCTGTCAGCCTAGACCTAAAGAAACCAAAATAAAATTAAATAAAGGTATTAAGTGTATTGAGTAAATAACTGTGCAAACTCTACTCTACTTTTTATTCTATTTCTTTCATTTTGTCCTATCACATTTAAATCAAAATTTCAAATTACGTTTCCCACTTTAGGTTTCTTTTGGATTTCTCTTGCCGTTTGACGAGACACTTCTACTGAAAATTTTTACTAACTTGCAAATTATCTTTTATCCGTTAGTTATCTACAGTTTTTACAATAAAAACAATGTTTTTAAATAAACACAAAAAACCCTTCGAAGTAAGTATTATACTATAAATTTACTATCCCCCACAGAGTGCCCCCGGCCAACTTCTGGGCAGGCCAGCACTGTGCGCATAGGAAACAATTCGAGTCCATTGCGACACCGTCTTCGAAGTTCACAATACTGGAAATTAGGACCTGATGACCAAAAAAATTATTAAAGCGTCTGCAATGCTGAATTTATACGGTGCTCTAAGACAATCACATCGACTTCCTTTAACAATTTTATTAAAGTTTTTGGCCAGGGAAATCAATGTAAATTAGTATCTGTGAAGGCTTTATACAGGGCCTTAAGAGCGACTTTGCATTTTATATGTATATATTGACCTAATTTATGTATTAAGGAAACGAATTACTACCTACATTTAAAGAGTTCGACTCGCGCCGTCATAAATAGCCTGTCGTTAACTTAATTCACCTGCGTTAATGCACCCAGGTGAATTAAGTAAACTAATAGTAAATTGTAAACACCTGTCCTTGTTTAGTACCTGGCGGTTAGATGCTTCACTAATACTATTTCAGTGCTCGTGGCATGGGAACTCCACCACTTCAAATGTCACACATTTAATACCACATAGCACGAACACTAGTATGTCGCTCATATTGAAAGAAGCGCGCCATAACACGCGAGACAAACGAAGTCGTGCGTTGTTATGCTACGAGCACTGGTGAATGTTTATGTACAGCAAACAGTTTTTTTATTTTTATTGCCGTATAAAACAGGTAACAATCTATAATCTTCAATTAATAACGTACAGAATAGATCTAAACTATAAGGGCGAGATAAATAGTCGTTGCTTAGCCCAAGTCCGTACTCATGCTTCCCTAAGCATTACTTCAGGCTAACTTAGCTAAGAATCAATGCGTTACTAAAATAGACGTTTGCTTAGCTAAGCATGTTCATAGGCCAATGCTAAGAGTTAGTCCGGGTTTCGCCCGGACTGCCGAGAGTGCCAAAGTACTGTCTATGATAGACAAATCGATTCTTAAGCAAGTGCTTTCGCTAAGACTCGTTCTTAGAAGCGACTATTTATCTCGCCCTTAATCTAGAATGTCAAAAGTAAAAATCCATCAAAATCTCAAATGTCAATTATCTATATCTAGACTGACTGATTGGTCGGTGTGTCGGTCGCTTAGTCGGTCGGTCGGTCGATCGATCAGTCGATCAATCGATATTGCTGTAACAGAACATGCAGAGCAACGCGAACTACGCGGAGTGGTTCCGCGCGCGGCCGCGGCGCCTGCGCATGCCGCTGGCGGCGCCCGCCGCGCCCGCGCCCCGCGGCCCCCCGCCCCGCCTCCACGCCCAGTTGTTGGCTGACATAGGCTGCGAGACGCCTACCTTAAACTACGCGCTGCACAGCGGTGAGACTATATAATGTATTATTATTATTATTCATTAATCACACAAACACACACACGCTATCACAGCATTGTTGAACTATACTAAAAGTTAACGGTAACTAAACGAACGTTACTAAAAGCTCAGGTATATGACATTACATATGGAGTATTAGTTCTTACGACTCATGTTATGGCTAGTGTGGGTGCTACTGTATTTATTTATGTAATTACGCCGGGCGTGCTGTCTCGTTCGCACAATTTAACATTTTAGTTTTAGTACCGAATTGCAATGTAATACATAAAATTAGTAGCTATTCTTTTTTAAATGCGATCTGACGGTTTGATAGATAATAAAATACATTAAATACATATTTTTCCTTATACTGTAGGTTTCGAATGAGAATATTTGATTACAAAATTAACAATTATTTTGTAACACCTTTTCTTTATTCAAATCAACGTACATTCTGTTAGCTTTTAGAATATAGATAGATAGATAGATAGAGAACACTTTATTGCACAACCAGAAAAATATTACAACCATGATTCTTAAATCTACGTAATGTTATACATTGGCGGTCTTATCGCTAAGAGATCTATAACCTTATATACCTCGAGCTCTAGAGTAGGCTTCGGTTTTCGCCGAGAAATTCTACTTCCTGCTCTGTATAAAACTTTTCTTCACTATTTTGAAAAGTAATGCAAAGTTAAGTATATTGCTATTACTAGATATAGCTATTACACGAATATATCCGATTCTATCCGATAGTAGTCGAGGTATATTCTAAAAGCTAACAGACTGTAGGTAGGTATAGGAAAACAAAAATGCATAAAACGTCCGTAAGTTTATTACGCATTAAACCATTAGTTTAGGTAGGACTCATTTTATTACAATAATTGAAAATGTTCAATTGTACGAGCGAGACAGCGTGTTCCACGTTATAACAGCCTTAAAATGATGCAATATAACACTATATTTCACTTGTAAAACGTTTATCAAGTCTGTTTTTAAATAAGTTCGCTGAGGGATTACAAATTACCTTCCGGTTTTTTTAGTTTATTCCACGTATTCACGTATTGTTTTTTCTGGGATTTCTTGACCACGGTTGCACTATATTATTGTGTGACCACTACTTATCAACACGACATCACAATGACACCTGTTGCGCTAATAACTGACCGGTAGGTGAGATGTATACAGCATTTCAGTTACTCTTTGAATTGCAGGGCGTCCGTACCGATACTTCTATGCGATCAGCTCCGACGTGGACGCAGAAATCCCCGGCATGGTGAGTCCACCGATATGGGCCACAGAGCTCTAGCACTTGACTAGCCATTTAATTTTAATTAGGGCCTTGCCACTAGTCATTAAACATACATACATAACCTCACGCCTGTATCCCAGAGGGGTATGGACTGCCACTTGCCACGATCCTGACAGATCATATAAATACAGATTATATTTCTGTTGAAAATATTCTGTTGAAATATTTTCATTCTCAGAAAAATAAAAAGTGTCTTCTTTTTATTTTTACAAATATACAAATTACCAAATTAATATGTACCTACGTAGAAAAAGAGATGGATTATCTATATAATCTTAGTTCATCCCATGAGGCCTATCTATTAGTAATATGCTTATGTTTCATAAGATATAGCGTTAAATTGGTCCCAGGGTAATATGGTGAGGTTCTGATGACGACTTTCAAAGATGGATATTGAGAATTTCAAATTTTAAAGCAAAAAATTAAGTTAAGTTTTGATTTTACAAACACTTTGTTCATCAAATACTTTCATTCAGTAACTCTTTCTCTGGTGTCTGGTGGACATTGTTCAATGAATGTGAAGATCATCAGCTCGAATGTCGGTCTTGAGAGGTTCTAAGCTTCTACTCTAGATAGAAATATGCCGTTTTTACTTAAGTATTTAATTTCACTGTCACTTTCTATAGCCGAACATTTGGAAGTCTGATGATGACCAGCTCAAGAACACCCAGATCTGGGGCACCGTTGCACCTAGAAATCCGAAATTGAAGTTCAAATCTATTTTAAAAAAACTTATTTAGAGGCTAAAAATTCCACCCATAACGTAATGAAAACTAAGAAATATATTTGATTTGAATAGAAAAATACATTGTTTTTGTATACATCCATACATACATTTACATACAAGCACATACATTGCTTCTGGCCCCACACTAAGATACCCTGTGTCGTGGCACAGCTCGGGTAGCACGCACAATATTGCCTACGCAATGCGACCACAACGCAACCTTGTCGCCGGGCTACAGAGCGACGCGACTGACGGCAGCGTTGTCGGACCTCGGCAATCGCGTAACTGCCAAGATCAGCATGGTTATTACGATAAACTGTATTTTTATTATTGTGATCAAATAATTTGTTTTCGTTGTTGATGTACTTTATTTTAAATGGCACGAGGCACGCCTTTTGTGGCGTTAAAATGTCATAATTTGACAATTAATTTACTCGAAAGTCGTACTACCTAAGTATGCTGGTCTAATTATCAAATCCTGTTGGAATCTGGCCTGCTTACATAGTTTTTCAATAGAATGAAATAAGCACAACAATGGTTGATATTTGCCTCAATTTGGTAGATTACAAAACAATAGCAGTATAATGTCAATGTCATTGTCAGGAGTCTAACCCGCGCAAATTAAATAGGCATCTCTATTATTCTTTTTCTGGTTGTGCAATAAAGTGTTCTCTATTTATCTATCTCTCGCGAAGAAGAGCAAATCGCGAGAGGTGCCGAGTTAAATAGCACGGGTTATGGGTTATACGGGCAATGCGATCGGTTACTAGACTACCGATAGTGTGAATGAAACGACCGTTCCGGACTAATGTGACTCTATTGAACAACTATGCATTTTAGAGACTCACCCCTCTGGTTTCTAGCGGTGGCAAATTTGTATGGAATTTGAAAAGGTTAGGTTAAGGTCATTCTGTTAACTAGCGCCTCCAATGGAAAAAAATATCATAACTTGTTTTATAATACTAATACGTTTTTCTCTAAAAGTGAACATGAGAAATCTTAATAACTCTGACAACTATTTTTAGAACCTACAGTCTAGAACCTAAGATCAACAACCAAGGACTTTAATCACTTTCCGCCAGAAACGGCCGTTTTTAGCGGAAATCGATTAAAGTTCTTAGTATATTGATCCTAGGTCCTAAGCTGTAGGTTCTAAAAATAGTTGTCTGAGTTGTTAAGATTCCTCACGTTCACTTTTAGAGAAAAACCTACTATAAAACAAGTTATGATTTTTGTCCCATCGGTGGCGCTAATTAGAAACCCGAAGGGGCTTAAGGCGGGGACGTTTCGCAGCTGGTGAAAGTGGACACGGCGACGGGAGCGGTGCAGCGCTGGGGCGAGCGCGGCTGCTACCCCAGCGAGCCGGTGTTCGTGCCGGCGCCGGGCGCGGGCGCCGAGGACGCCGGCGTGCTGCTGGCCGCGCTGCTGTGGAGCGGCGCGCCCCGCCGCACGGCGCTGCTCGTGCTGGACGCGCGCACGCTGCGCGAGCTGGCGCGCGCAGACTTCTGCACGCCCTCGCCCGCGCCCAAGTGCTTGCACGGCTGGTTCCTGCCCAACCGATAGACCAACAGTCTAGCACTATTGGCTGCCCTAGACGCGTGCTACCGTTATTGACAGACCTGCACATTATACTCTAGGGAGGGCCTAGTTGGTTTAAGGAAAGTCCTTCCCTGCGCCGGTCCTCTTCTACCTCTATTACGTTACTGTCCACTGTATTTGTTTATATGTTTTTGGAGTGTCATAACATAACATAATATACTACCTATACTGGTCCCGGGAAACTTCGTACCGCCACAGAGTTCGTTTATACGATTCTTGTTACCTTGAAAAAAGGTTACGGTAACAATAAAATATTATCCCGAGGTAACGCATTACCGGGTTATCAAGTATTTTATGTTTCAATTCAGATATTTGTCTATCTTTATGCCCAGTTTCATGTAACTCCGTTTAGCCGTTATTGCGGGGTGGAGTAACAAACATCTTTTCACAAACTTTTACATTTAAATATTTGTAGGATTTGTCAGATCGGAGTATGTAGGTTAAATCGGACAACTGCATACAGTGGAGAAGTAGCGTAGTACTACCCCCAGCAACAATAGGTTAGCTCTAGCAATTGAATTCTCTTCTGTGTCATAGGCACGTTGAAGTGCTAGCGTCGGATAGCAAAAAGTATGTTCTATCGTTCTATTAAAGTCTTATGTTAGCGTTAGGTAACATTCTTTTTTTCCGACTATCATACGAACGAAGTCACGTTATTGTGTTATCCAACTAACCCGAAACAGGAAAATGTTTTCTTTTTGTTTTTTTACTACTTAGGTAATTCAGATTTTGTATTTTTCATAAAATTTCACGCAGAATTTGTAGGAAAGAAATATTTCTTTAGAGACAGAAAAAACAAGGAACTAACTAAGATTATTTGAATAATACACAGAATTTCAAATCCATTCGGCGTAATCAAAGCCTCAAATGTACCTTGTATTAAATACAAATATTGAAGATATTATTAATATTTAGCAAACTAATTAAAATAATATAAAAATATGTAAATGTTTTATTTTATTAAATCTATAAATAAAATACAAAAGTCACCTTGTACTTTGATAAGCGAGTACCTGCCTATCCATCGTAGTCTTCGAGAACTGTGCCCCAATGGGATATAATAGGAATATGCACATTTTAGCCCCGAGACTGTTGGAAAACCGACTTTTCGTTTCTGATAATTACACCTACTGGTTTTTCGGAGACTACGCGTAGAGATGGGTAATCCCGGGGTTTTAGTCGGAGGGTTTTTTCTGTTATCGCCCACCAAAACTGGCGAGGATGCATTTCGACTGGGTCAAAACGTCATACGGCTTATAATACCTAGGGGAAAAAATGAGAATAAAATCCATTACCCATCTCTAGCTACCCCGCGCGTCATCAAATCTCCCCCTTCTCTATCATCTCCTTGAGCCTGTACTTCTGGATCTTGCCGGAGCCGGTCTTGGGGAAGTCTGGCACGACGTGCACGGACCGCGGCAGCTTGTGTCGCGCGAGGCGGCGCGCGCAGTGCGCGTGCAGCGCGGCCAGCGGCGGCGGCGGCGCGCCCGGCCGCAGCCGCACCACCGCCGCCAGCTCCTCGCCCAGCCGCGCGTCCGCCACGCCCACCACCTGGACAAAAAAGGAAACCAAATCATTTCCCACAAATTATTGTAAAAATCAACTGAAAGGGAAAATTTTTAAAAACCTATTTAGAGGCAAAAAATTTCACCCATGCTGGGATTCGAACCCGCAACCTCTGGCTATCCGTACCAGCGCTCTACCAAGTGAGCCAATGGGCTACTCACGGCATCAGTGAAATTTCGAACCTCTTTACAATATTCTCTGTATTACGTACAGGCAGCGACATCTGACTTAAGCAAATTGCATTACTTACAGCCCCGACTACCTACTTTGCAGTTAGGTTTAACATCGGAACGATATCACTGTACCCACATGATTACACTATTTTTATTTTTAATGCACTAACCCGTGCTAAGGAACAAATTTAAAAACCTATTTAGAGGCTAAAAATTTCACCCATGCCGGGATTCGAACGCGCAACCTCTGGCTATCCGTACCAGCGCTCTACCAATTGAGCCAATGGGCGACTCACGGCATCAGTGAAATTTCGAACCTCTTTACAATATTCTCTGTATTACGTACAGGCAGCGACATCTGACATATAGCAAATTGCATTACTTACAGCCCTGACTACCTACTTTGCAGTTAGGTTTAACATCGGAACGATATCACTGTACCCACATGATTACAAATTTATAAGACATTTTTAGCCTCTAAATAGGTTTTTAAATTTGTTCCTTAGCACGGGTTAGTGCATTAAAAATAAAAATAGTGTAATGAAAGGGAAAAAACAAGATAATTCTATTTTAAAATGCTAACCTCGAATAAGGAGAGATGAGCTGCTTTACTTGAGGGACCAAGTGATATAACTTTATAAGCATTATTTGCTCAAACTATTGCATTTATTACTTTATATTATATGGTACAGGGATATCATTCCGATGTAAAACCTAACTTCAAAGTAGGTACTGTTAGAGGATTAGTAAACAGCAAACTATTTGGTTTGCTAGGTTACTCTATACATCGAAATGTCATTGTCATTGATTATTGGTTCCCGTTGGTCTCATGGTTGTTTAACTGAAAATATATTGCAATCCTTGCGCTTATCACCGATCCCTGGCTTTTCTTCATATAATCCAACAGGTTATGGGCCCAGGAAGCAGGAAAAGCATAAATAAAAGTATATTTCCAGTTTCGTAAAGTACGGTCACATAGCAACAAATTCGACGTGATTCGACTTTGAAAATAACCGAAAAAAAAAATGGCCGGCAGCTTGGCTTCGTCTTTTCCCATAGAAAAACTTAAGGGTATCCAAGATTACCATAATTGGAAATTTTCTATGCGCATGATACTGGTGCATGAAGATTTGTGGGAATATGTGGAATCTGAAGTGAAAGACGATAAGAAGAACTTAAAGGCTCTGGCAAAAATATGTTTGTCGGTGCATACCTCGGCGTATCCTCAAGTAAGAAATGCGAAAACTGCATTGGCTGAACTGCCTGGAAAAACTTACAAGCTTTTGAGGATAAAGGTCTATGCAGACGGTTGAGTCTTTTGAGAAGTCTCTTCGGAATGAAGCTGAACGAGTGTGAGAACATGGACACCTACTTATCCAGGATCACAGAAACAACCCAACAGTTGAATGACATCGGATCGCCTTTGGATGATGATTTTGTAGCGGTTATAATGTTGAGCGGACTGTCAACTGATTATGACCCCCTGATCATGACGCTTGAAAACAATAACCAGAAGTTGTCAAGTGAGACGGTTAAAGCAAAGCTACTACTAGAACATCAGCGTCGTAATAGCAAGGATGAAGCAGTGACAGCCTTGGTTGCTAAGAAAAGCTTTAAATGTTTCAAATGTAAGAAAAGCGGACACGTGATGAAAAATTGCCCGTGGAGAAACAAGGAGAAAGCAGAAGCAAGCAAAGAGGCTTTGTTAGCAGCGCTTTCGGTCATGGTCGAAGAGGATACTTGGTGTATCGATTCTGGAGCAACAAATCACATGTGTAACAACAAAGATGCATTCAGCGAGTATGTTTCGATAAAGCCAATCAATGTAAACACAGCAAATGGTGAGAAACTATCGGCGATTGGAATCGGAAGTGTTAAAGTGCAGTTGAAAGGCCCGATAAAGACAATAAGTGGTGTTTACTTAGTGCCCAATTTGGCGGCAAACTTATTGTCAGTCAGTGCTATGACGAAAAAGGGTTTTACGGTATTATTCGATTCACAAGGCTGTAAAATCAAAGATGGTAATAAAGTCATAGCGACAGCCACGCACATTAACAGTGTCTATGAACTAGACATAGTACAGTTGACATGTAATGCTGTGTCGGAGAAGGCCATACAGTCGCGTGCAGGTGTGGGTTCTTTATTGGTTTCACAGGTGACTGCTGACGTCACTACTAGTGTGGCGGCGTGTTCGACAGAGGCGACTACGTCATCAAGCTCTGAAACAGGTGCGCCAGAAAGTAAACTTTCACAGGAAACCTGGCATCGAAGGCTGGCTCACCTTAATTCGCGCAGCATGTACCTTTTAAAAGCAGGTATGGTTACAGGAATAAATTACGATAGCGATAACTATCAGTCATGTGAAGCGTGTGTTGAGGGTAAACAGACTAGGCTACCCTTTCCTAAAGTATCTCAGAGTAGGTCGAATGAGATTCTTGGTCTGGTTCATTCAGACTTGTGTGGTCCTATGCCAAAAAGTTCTCTTGGTGGTGCAAAATACTTTTTGACATTCACCGACGATTACTCTCGCAAGACTGTTGTCTATTTTTTGAAAAATAAGAGTGAGGTTCTTAAATACTTCCAAATATATAAGGAACTTACGGAAAATCAGACAAACAGAACGTTAAAAATTCTGAGAACTGATAATGGTGGTGAGTATATTAATCATCAGTTTCAGGTATTCATGGAGGAGAATGGGATCCGTCATCAAACTACGGTTCCACATTCACCAGCTCAGAATGGAGTGAGCGAGAGAGTTAACCGGACGATTATGGATAAAGTCCGTTGTATGCTGCAAGATGCAGGGCTGGATAACCGCTTCTGGGCTGAAGCGGTGCAGACAGCGGTATATATAAAGAACAGAACGCCAACGAAAGCAGTAATGGGTTCAACGCCAGAAGAAAAATGGACTGGTAAAAAGGTAGACATCAGCCATTTTAGAATCTTTGGCTGCTTGGCCTATGCTTTGGTACACAATAGAAAGAAACTTGATCCTAAATGTAAGAAGTACATATTTGTTGGCTACTGCGAAGAAAATAAGGGCTATAGATTAATTGACCCTGATTGTCCAAGAACTTGCATTGAAACCAGAAAAGTATCTTTCTTCGAAAATAAATTCTTGGCAGAGAAAGAGAAGAAGTGTGTGTTAAATGAAACTGTGACACACACAATCTCCACAGATACAGATACAGATCTAGTATCACAACAGTATTCTGACCAACAAAGCCTACCGTCAGAAGCAATCCGTGATAATTTTGTTCGTAATGACAGAAGGCAGGAAATTAAAATAGTTGACACTGATGAAGAGTCATCTAGTCCTAGTGCACGCAATGGTTCTGATGAAACCTACATTCCGTCGTCGTCATTAGAAGTAACAGACTCGGATACCTTCACGAGCCCCGATGACACTTTAGAGTTTGCACTAAACTGCATGCTTGATCCTTTGATGGTTCAAGAGCCGTTGAGAAGGAGAGGAGCAGAATGTTGGCAAGAGGCAATGCAAGTTGAGTCTAAATCATTGAGCAAAAATAAATGTCGGTCGTTAACAGACTTAAAACGAGGAGTGAAACCTAAATGTGTAATGACACCCAAGCTTTTGAGTGTGAAGAGTTTTACACAGAGGTATGGTATAGGTTACCAGAACACCTTTGTTCCGGAGGTTCGCCATTCTACGATTAAGATTTTGTTTGCCATAGCTGCGGCAAAAGATCTTGATATTGACTAACGAGATATGAATGGAGATCTTTATTAGATATAGTAATGGAACTAATAGAAGGACTTGTTATAAAGGGGAAGGAATTATAGTGTACAAATTAAACAAATCCATCTATGGCTTAAAGTACGCAACTGGAAAACTGTGAGTACAAAACTTTTTGTTGCGGTTTAACGTACGTCGCGGTGTGTACCCCACAGGATCGTACGTGGTCGGTAAGTAGTTTTCGCTGATTTAACATTGTCATTCTGTGCAGTAGGTACAGAAGCACAGCGTATGGGCTATTCCGATGTATGCATATAAGGTTAATTCATTCGTCACAACCTTTGGCACAAGACAAATTTGCTAAACTTTTGTGTGATCGCTGATCGCTGTATCGTCTTAAGTTAGCTTATTTAAGGTGATATGTTTTCTCTTAAGATGTTGTGTATTTTTCTTAAGGTGCTGTGTTTGTGTTTCGAATGAGTTTTATTTATGTACCTATATGTACTTATAGTTGTAACTAAACCAACGTTTGCGTTTAAGGGCAGGTGTTAGAGGATTAGTAAACAGCAAACTATTTGGTTTGCTAGGTTACTCTATACATCGAAATGTCATTGTCATTGATTATTGGTTCCCGTTGGTCTCATGGTTGTTTAACTGAAAATATATTGCAATCCTTGCGCTTATCACCGATCCCTGGCTTTTCTTCATATAATCCAACAGGTACTCGGGGCTGCAAGTGATGCAAATTACTTCAGC
Source organism: Yponomeuta sedellus (assembly GCA_934045075.1). Lineage (NCBI taxonomy): Eukaryota > Metazoa > Arthropoda > Insecta > Lepidoptera > Yponomeutidae > Yponomeuta > Yponomeuta sedellus. The sequence continues at coordinate 4,243,947 of OW203724.1, read as the reverse complement.
CAGATGTCACTGCCTGTACGTAATACAGAGAATGTTGTAAAGAGGTTCGAAATTTCACTGATGCCGGTGAGTCTCCCATTAGCTCAGTTGGTAAGAGCGCTGGCACGGATAGCCAGAGGTCGCGGGTTCGAATCCCGGCATGGATGGAATTTTTAGCCTCTAAATAGGTTTTAAAAAAAATTGGTAATAAAAAATCAATTACAACGACTGAACCAAGAACTTTTTACCCAATCCTTGGACTGAACGCATTGTAATTTAAAATGGACAATACGACAAAAAAATATGTTGCTGAAATAAAAAATACCGTAATACAGAGAATAGTGTAAGAGGTTCGAAATTTCACTGATGCCGGTGAGTCGCCCATTAGCTCAGTTGGAAAGAGCGCTGGCACGGATAGCCAGAGGTCGCGGGTTCGAATCCCGGCATGGGTGGAATTTTTAGCCTCTGAAATAGGTTTTTAAAAAATACCGTTTCTAGATTAACCTATAAGCTCGCGTCGATGTTGAATGGGGGGTGATATGGTGAAAAACGTACGGAACTGCAGACGATATGAAAATGGTGATCTAGTGATTGAAACTATTGCAGAACAAAGTGTATGATATTTTCACTTTCTAGTTCTAGTTTGTCACAAGGTCCAGTTTGTTACGAAAAATTTAATGAATAAATATTGTAATTATACTATTTTTATTTTTAATGCACTGACCCGTGCTAAGGACAATTTTAAGGTCGCGGGTTCGAATCCCGGCATGGGTGAAATTTTTAGCCTCTAAATAGGTTTTTAAAATATTGTAATGTTTTGGGGTTTTTTTTCAAAACCCGAATGTTTGGGCATTTCAGGGTAGATTTGGAGGAAACGCTATAGATAGATTTGGCAACACTGCTTGGCGGAAGCAGTAGTTGGTGAGCCTGGGATTTGAGAGTGAAAGGAATGTGCTACCTGGGACTGCAGGACGTCGGGATGGTCGTCGAGGATGTCCTCCACCTCCTTAGGCGCGACATTCTCGCCGCCGCGCACAATGATGTCCTTGAGACGGCCCACCACGCAGCCGTAGCCATCCTGCGTCAGCGTGAACAGGTCCCTGCCGACATTTAGACGCTTCATGTCTTGGCCACTACCTATTTGCCTGTATTAAGGTCGTCTTGGTAAACATTTTTTTTAATTATACTATTTTTTATTTTTAATGCACTAACCCGTGCTAAGGACAATTTTTAGCCTCTAAATATGTTTTTAAAATTTTTTTTAATGCCAAAAATACTTTTTCATTCAACCCTTCATTCGTTCGTTCGATCACTCACTCCCTCACTCGCTCACTCACTCACTCTCTCTCTCGTTCATTCATCCATAAGTTTATTTTATTCATTCATTCATTATTCGGTCGGTCGTTCGTCCTTTATAACAAATTGAAGACACCTTGTGATATTGACAGTATGCCTCATTGTGTAGTAATAAACTTACAAAGGTCGTTGCAGCCAAAGTAGAGTAGACATTTCCTTGCCATGGAAGGTACGTACCTAGTAATACCGCTTGCAGCGGTCGCTACATGACATACCCAGTGCGCAGCCAGCCACCGGGGGCGAAGGCCCGCCGCGTGAGCTCGGGCTCCCCCCAGTAGCCGCGCATGGTGTTGTAGCCGCGCACCAGAAGCTCTCCGCGCTCGCCCCACGGCACGGCATTACCCGCTGCGTCCACCACCTTCACCTATCAGCAATAACATCTCCTTTACTTTGTGATTAGGGTTCGCGCTTACCGTGGTACGAACGCTCAAGCGCTAAAATGAACACACACAAACACACACTCGAGTTCTTCACGCGATGGGCACGCGTGGCGATTAACCCAAACTCTTTCCAAGTGCACCGTGGGAGTGGGACGTATGTAAGCTAAATTATTAAGGTTACGTATCCGACGGGTGCCATTGGAACCCTGGTACTGTCTGACTTGACCGGTTTTTTTAGGCACCTATTACACTATGCAGTATCCAGACAGTCTTTAGTTAGCACAGTGTAATAAGAATATTCAAATCAATCAATGAAATCAGAGTGTTTTAGTCAAAATTACACAGAAACAGTGACTTATTAAAAGTTACAAGATAAACTAGGTGACCATTTCAAATCTAGATAATTTTGTAGAACAAATGGACCAAGAAACTCCAATGTTAGTCTTTACAATTTCCTTAATTAACAAAGTTTACACAATTACGAGTTTTATAAAACATAAAACTAATGCTTATTACCTTTTATTCCAGACATGAGAGTCACCTAAATAAACCTTTAATTATAGTAGCCCTTTTAGGCTGTCAACATTTCTCTCTCTCTCTCTCTTTCCAACAGGTACTCGTAGTAATACGTAGCACGGTGCCTCACCATACCTCTACGTGTTCCTGTATGTAGTCGGCGCCGCTCACCATATCTTTACGTGTTCGTTTATGTAGCCGACGGCGCCGCTTACCCTAACTCTACGTGTTCCTTTATGTAGCCGATGGCGCCGCTCACCATAACTCTACGTGTTTCAGTATGTAGCCGACGCCGCTCACCACACCTCTACGTGTTCTTGTATGAAGTCGGCTCCGCTCACCATACCTCTACGTGTTCCTGTATGAAGTCGGCGCCGCTCACCATACCTCTACGTGTTCTTGTATGAAGTCGGAGCCGCTCACCATACCTCTACTATACAATACCTCTACGTGTTCCTGTAAGTAGCCGGCGCCGCTCACCATACCTCTACATGTTCCTGTAAGTAGCCCACGCCGCTCACCATACCTCTACGTATTCCTGTAAGTAGCCGGCGCCGCTCACCATACCTCTACATGTTCCTGTAAGTAGCCCACGCCGCTCACCATACCTCTACGTATTCCTGTAAGTAGCCGGCGCCGCTCACCATACCTCTACGTGTTCTTGTATGAAGTCGGCGCCGCTCACCATACCTCTACGTGTTCTTGTATGAAGTCGGAGCCGCTCACCATACCTCTACTATACCATACCTCTACGTGTTCCTGTAAGTAGCCGGCGCCGCTCACCATACCTCTACGTGTTCTTGTATGAAGTCGGCTCCGCTCACCATACCTCTACGTGTTCCTGTATGAAGTCGGCGCCGCTCACCATACCTCTACGTGTTCCTGTATGTAGCCGACGGTGCCGGTCACCTGCTCCTCGCTCTCGCCTTCTAGTGACTGGAAGACGCTCGCCGTCGTCTCCGTCATGCCATACAGACTCTGTGCGCCGATCAAATATACCGTTATTACTATTATGTATAAAACAATAACTTCCACATAACACGATCACTTGACCTGCCCTCCTATTACGTAGCACTCCACTTTATCGAGTGAAGGATTTAGACGACTCTTAAGTGTCAAAAAATGTATGCATTTGACAGCCGAAGTAGCTTAAATAAAGTAAAAATTTACGTCACTCAACTCAGTGGATATTTACGTAATAATGCCCCTGGTCCCAAACTAGGATAAACTGTGCTATGGTAACCAGGCAAGGACAGCACAAACATGGAAATACACCCAGACTGATGCCATTTGTACAAATGTACGGCGTAGTAATCAGTCGTGATACCGCTACATCAACGAGGCGTTCTTGATGCAGCGGTATCACGACTGATTACTATGATTACTAGGGCCACAGGTATTAGTGTGAAACCGCCTAATAATCTATAAAATTTAACAAACTTTGCGTAACGCCACTTTGCCGATTTTATATTTTGTGAACATTGTAATTTAGAAGGCCTTTTAAGTCCTGACCTTGAAAATAGCATTGGCTTTTAGTATTATGTCCAAGGTCTAATACTTAGAAGGTCAAGTGAATTCATTTTGGGTAGCGCGATGCACGGCAAATTGGCGTCCCCTACTGACTGTACTTGAACAGTGCTCAGGGGCATAATTATGCGCACCAAATACTGAGCGTTTCCAATCGTCTAACTGTGAATTTCCATACTAATTTGACCGTTACATGATTCGAATCGCTTAGGATTTATAGCGCGTAATCTAGGGGTATGCCAGTGGAGCCGGTCGGTCAGTAACTTGCCTTGACAGACTGCACGTTGAGGTAGCGCTTGATGTCGTGGAAGAGCTGCGGCGAGCAGGGCGCGCCGGCCGTGACCGCCACGCGCACCTGCTGCGGCGGCCCGCGACACCGCGCCACCGCCACCAGGTCCACGAACATCGTCGGCGTGCCGATCAGCACCGTGCACCTGAGAAAGAAATCACATCAACATCATCATCATCAACCCATTATGTCCCCATCGAGTGGCTCGGGTCTCTTCCCTAAAGAAGGTATAGGCCATACTTTACCACGGGGGCCAAGTCCGGATTGGTGGAGGAAATCACGTTAAATCAAAATTTTTATTTCGTAAATAAATCCACTAATACATGGATAACAAAGGGCCTAAGAGTATATTGCAGAAATAAAAGATTATACTTAGTATGGTATCGGAAACACATAATACGAGTAGTGCACAGTTACGTACAATTAAAACAACCAAAAAGTACCTACTCAGAAAATGTGTCGCTAGGCAACGAAAAGATAATGAGTTCCAGCTATATGTTAAAAATAATGGCAAATAACAAAAGAAGGAACTACTTACATACCTTAAATAAAAACAACCAAAAATAACGTATTTTTACCCAATCTCTTTCTAACGTCATAAAGTTATTTATTATATTAGAAAATAATTTTAAATGGTGTAGTTTAATACAATATTATAGGGAAGAGCGGGTGATCGTGCTCCTCCACTATAAAGGGAAATTTCCCGCCAGGCAGATCGTATGCCTGGGGACGGCCGGTCCAACTATTGTAAGTCTTATGTTATATTTATGCTATGTCATTAAAACACTTTGATTGCGCGATGTAGGAATGTTGGAGTTTTGTAGTGCGCGCGCAGAGTTGACATTGTGCTCGCCACATCACTCCCCTTCAAGACCGTAGCTACGCATAGCTAGGTCTGATAGGAATCGAAGTCTGTGCTCTAAAGCCTGCAAGTGCCAGGAGACGCTGAGTCAGTGAGTCGACTAGCGGTTGAGGGTGTTCGGCGGCTAACAGACTTCACCGGTGACAGTACCATGGAGCCCGTGCATGTGGTAGGAACCGGTGAAGGCTGTTGTACCACTGGCAACGTGTGCTGTTGCTGTGTGGCTGCCGTGCCGAAGGGATTGGATGAAGATCACCATCAGTCCCAGTAGTCGGTGCGTTGACTGTAGTGGAAATGATGAAGTGAGAAGGAAGAATGCTGGCCTTGCTTTGAGACTGTATGTGGGGTGCTGCGAGAGCGAAGGAAGGTTGACAATGTTCTGTCAGGGGTCACCACTATAGGGAAGAGCGGGTGATCGTGCTCCTCCCCTATAAAGGGAAATTTCCCGCCAGGCAGATCGTATGCCTGGGGACGGCCGGTCCAAGTATTGTAAGTCTTTTGTTATATTTATGCTATGTCATTGAAACACTTTGATTGCGCGATGCAGGAATGTTGGAGTTTTGTAGTGCGCGCGCAGAGTTGACATGTGCTCGCCACAATATTATTATTTCAACACCATACACAAAAAAATAAATATTGTTTTTGATTAACGTCTTTAAAAAAATATTCATGGACATCTTACACAGATCTCGTTAGCCCTATCCTAAGTACTACTAAATGACTTGTGTTATAGGCGCTAACTCGACGATAGATTTAATGCAAGTGCGGTGTACAAATACAGGTGTGTAACAGATTTAATGTCCAAACAGACACTTGTTCTGGCAGACATAAAAATAAACTAAAGGTGTAACCGTGTGAAAATCCATTTAATAAATAGATTTTCAATAATATGATAATAATAACGTGTATAAATAATACACGTTATATTTATCTCACTCCATTCTTCCTCCATGCTGTTCGCATGTTTTCGTAATAGGTATCGTGAGAGTTTTTCCGAACCCCCATTAGGTACCCTGTTGAGCTTTAACGTAATTAATGAAAGATCAAGTGGTCGTTTGTGTGCGTCAGAATCAGCGTTAACACCGTATTTAACTTCGAAATAGGTCTAAAAATTGCTTACCAATTGCTTTTATTACTTACCTACTTACCACGATGAGAGATTTGCTTGCAACATATTTTAAAAATATTTAATAATTTAAGGTTGACCGTTCATTCTGATTTCAGGATGGCTGGTCATTGTCCTTAGCACTGAAACCATATGGAATTTCTGACGTTCTTGTGCATCATAAATTACTTATCAATTGCTTACTTAACGTAAATAAAGATACCGTATAAGTTTACTGAAAGCCCCCTGTTAAAAGTATAAGAGCAAGTAATTATTATTGTTGTAACTTGTGTTTAGACACCGCTGCTCATTGTTTTTGTTTTTCGCTTTATATGAAAACAGTATGTTCTTTTTATCTTTAAAATTAAAGTTGTCTTGAAGTTGCATAATTTTCTTACCTTTGGATTGTTATTTATCCCTATCTACTACCTCTGAAAGTTTACCTACTGCGTTCCAACCGTTTTTTAGCAAAGAAAAAGCTAAGATAAAAAAAATATGCAACTTCAAGACAACTTTAATTTTAAACATAAAAAGTAGACTGTTTGCTTATTAAACAAAACACAAAAGCAACGAGCAGCAGAGCCTTTCGATATGTGTACACAAAGTTACATGATAATAATTACTTGTTCTTAAACTAGTACTTTTAATAGGCGCTAGGAGGCTTTCGGTAAACTTACACGGTATCTATATTTCCTTGATATTTACACGATCTAAGTTTATAAACTGATAAATAGATAAATAAAACATTTATTTACATTTGCACACACACTCGTAAATGTACAAAAACAAAACACCATAAGCAGGTACAGGCGTACAGCAGATAGTAAAACACAATGCAAAACACAATGAATCTAACATTACAACAATGTTTCATGCAATGCAATGCAGGTACGATATGTACCTACATCAAAATACGTAATAGTACAGTACACAACTAGGGTGGTAATACAAAGAAAGGCCGAGATCGCAGAAGTTTGCGGCCCGAGCTGCAAGCGAGGGACGTAAATATGGGATCGAGAGCTTTCTTTATTACCTCCCGTGTTGTGTACATCTTTTTATGTGTACACTTGGCCAGAAAGCGGCTTTTTCCGTACGCGCAGCGTGCGGAAAAACCCACTTTATTGCCAGGTGTGGCATAAAGCATATTTATTGCAGTGGGTGCGACAAATGTAAAATGGCACTGACTCAGCATGTGCTGAAGAAGCGAGCTACTCCAGCGCTGGTATTATGCCAGTTGATATATGTAAATAAAAAGATAAATAAAAATATAATGGAAATATTAAAAATAATAATGCACATTATCATCATTTGGCAAACTTCGAAACAGGCGAAGTGAATTCGATTGGAAAAGAAATAAATCACAGGAAATTGCATATTAATAAATAAATAAATGAATTTGTAATGTCTGATTGTGTTGCAAATAAATTAATGGGTGTGAAATAAATTAAAAACCTATTTAGAGGCTAAAAATTCCACCCATGCCGGCATTCGAACCCGCGACCTCTGGCTATCCGTGCCAGCGCTCTAACCAACTGAGCTAATGGGCGACTCACCGGTATCAGTGAAATTTCGAACCTCTTTACACTATTCTCTGTATTACGTACGTAGCCTCTAAATATGATTTTAAATTATCCTTAGCACAGGTTAGTGCATTAAAAATAAAAATAGTATAATTATGAAATAAATGTCAAAAAAATTAAAAAGGTCTTAGGGAGCGGATTTTTGTTTGTCAAGCAACAAAGTTTTCTATTGGTTCCTAAATTATGTTTTAGGCTAAAGCTCCTAAGGGGTGTTAACAGTTAAAGTAAGCTATTGATGAGTAATTTATGATTTACAAAACAATCTGAAATTCCTCTTTCTATGATAACGACATTGACCAGCCATCCTGACATCAGAATGGACGGTCAACCATAAATTGTTCAATATTTGTAAAATATGTAGTAAGCAAATCTCTCATCGTGGTAACAAAATATAAGCAATTTTTGGACATTATTTCAAAGTTAAATACGATTGTTGACCGGCGATTCTGACGCACACAGTCCTGTGTATATGTAAGGACGAATAACGATGACGTGGCGAAGGTCGGCTTGGTTCAAGTTCAAATAACAATTATTATTCATAACTAATTTACCTACGTTTCAATGTAAATAAAGCTGAAAATACATTGTCAGTAATGAAACAAACTAAGTACATTACAGATTTGTTCGTAAGCACTTATAAATAAATTACGGGCCTTAGCATTTTTTTTATGTCAATTCAATATTAGAGACTAGGCAAGCCTAGGTATGCCGTGCGTAGCAATTCTCGGAAAACATACAGTTGTCGACCACGAATTTTCCACGCGAGTTCCATGCGAGCATAATTTTAAATTGATGGCATCAGCAAAACGGTAGGTGCGGCCTAAAACAGGCACCATAGAGCAGAGTAGGCAAGTTTAGGTGGCCGACCTCTCACTGAAGAGCGCGTCGGCGGAGGCGGTCGCGCTGTAGTGCGGCGCGGGCAGCAGCGCCGTGGCGCCGTGCCGCAGCGCCGCCAGCAGCGCCACCACTGTGCCCAGCGCGTGGAACAGCGGCGCCTGCACGCACACGCGCGCCGCGTGCTGCTCCAGCAGCATCCTCCGCCCCACCCACAGCGCGTTGTTCGCCACCCCGAAGTGCGTGTCCAGCGCCGCCTTCGGCTCACCTACCGGGAAACGTCACGACAATAATGTGAAAGACAATGCTGAGCCCATCGAAATGCTTAGATCGGATGAGTGTGAGCATTCCCAAATTAGATAAGTTAATTATGAGAACCGTGAAGGAAGACAGCTGTTTCACATGCCTCAGCGCTTAGTTATTTTTCTGACAGATAACCTGTCCTTTGCAGTATAAGAACGATACTCAGGTAGGTTAGTGGGAGGGCAATGTTTTTAGACTATTCGAAAATAAATGGTACATTTTTTTTTTAAACTATGTATCGACGAAACGATCGAAACCATATGTTGGTATACCTACAATTTACATATTTTTACCTACATATTTTTAGTTAATTATTCAGCGAATGGGATTAGCGCGAAAAAGTGCCATTAGTTATAGCACTACTGAGTGTGGGTACGAAGGTTGATCTGCTGTCAAATTTATCTCTAAGTTACGAAATATTTACCGGTGGTTCCAGAAGTAAAATGTATGATGCTGCCGTCTTCCGGGCTCACTTCAGCACCGTAGCGCACCGCCTCGCTCCCCGAGCCCTCCGCCAATGCATCCACGCTCAACGTACCGCTGTAAGCACGCCAGTTACCAAAGCATAAAGGGGCTGAATAACCTTGAAAGCGAAAGAAGGAATTAATGTATTAACATGCTGGGCGACTCATTAGAGTCGCCCAGCATCTATGTCTTCTGTAGAAGGTTCGATCCCTACCGTTACTAAACAAAGGTTTTTAAGTATCTCCTTAGTGCTGCAGACTTAAGGGGAGCCGGCTGCCTCGTGCCCCCAGAAATGTCTACCCACCTCAGGATGTTGGGTTACGATACAGGCATTGAGATTCGACGTGACAGACCATCGCCAGGCCCCCCTAGATAATAACTTAAGATACGTCGGTGACGGGTAAACCTGTGAATGCTAGTGGGCAAACGCATCAGACCTCAAGAATCGTGTAGGTATGTGCATTGACTTTGCTGCAGGCAATGTTGCGTCGCGACATGACAAGCTGATAGATATCAGTATGGGCATCACCCCTTAACTTCCGCTACTGTGTAGCGTTTACGCCGATTTGTACTCTCCTGTGGTATACGCATCCATTGTTCCTGGCTTCTCGGAGCTCATCGGACTAAAAAGCTCGTGTGTCACATAGCAAACGCTGGAAGTGAGCATGGATATGAGTACTGACAGCGGCGGTGGATGGGCTGCGCCGCTGAGCACAAGCCGCAGGTGTGGTAGCGCGGCAGCTTGCAGCTGGCCGGGCGGCATCGCAGGCAGCTCGGGCGCCAGCGTGCACAGCAGCTCATAGTAGTCCCGAGTAGGCAGTGCTTCGGGAATGAGCAGCGCCCGTGCCTCCGTCTTGTTCAGGCAGAATTGCAGCTCCGGCGGCTCGTAAGTGGGGTTGATCGCAACCTGCGTACGGGAATGTCTCCGGCTCTCAAACAGGTAACGATTACTACGAGATTCTGGCTTTAACTACAAGACTATTTAAACTGCTGCATCTGGATGGATGAAAGGAACGGTTTGCTATAGTCTCGTCCTGGTGCGCCACCTTGCGATAATTAGCTTGTCGTGGGAGCAAGAAAACCAAGTTGTCCCACAACCTTGGGATATGGGATAACAACTATTATTCCAACATAACAGGTTAAGGATTTATTTTTATCTTACTTTATTATAAAATAAATGTGAAATATTATAAATGTGAAAGTTTGTAAGTATGTATGGATGGGTGTTTGTTACTCAATCACGCCAGAATGGCTGAATGAATTAGGATGAAATTCAGCACAGAGATAGATTATAGTCTGGAATAGCTGCACATAGGCTACTTTTTATCCTAGACATATCAAATTATTTTCGCGAACGAAATCGTGGGCACCAGCTAGTTATCCATAATGGCACAGTTTGGGACCCAAGACATACGATCACATGCAGCTTAAAATTTTCATGTTGAAGTACTACAAGCACTGCACAACACTGAAACTAGACGTGAAGCAGCAAGACGCAGCACAAGCGTGCTTCACCGACCGGCACGAGACCGACGCGCAGCGCTGCCAGCATTGTCAGCGGCCAGGCGAGGCAGTTGTGTGCCCACAGCCCCAGGCGGTCCCCGCGCTGCAGGCCGCGCGCGCGCAGGGCGCAGCCGAGCGCGTCGGCGCGCGCCAGCAGCTGCGCGTAGGTGAGCTCGCGCTGCTCGTGCAGCGAGCGCAGCGCTAGCCGCGTATGGTAGCGCGCCGCTGCCGCTCCCAGCGCCGCGCCCACCGTCTCGTACTCCAACGGCGCAGCTCCTGGCTTGTGCAGGTAGCTGACGCTCGTCGCGGCGCCGTGCGCACCACGTGTCAAACTGCACATGCCAATACACTGATTAATCCTTCACCGACTCTTCCACATGGATAACGTCTCGGAACTGAATGAGTAGGTACGCTTCGACCTTTGAAAATGTAGATTAGGTAATGCAAATTATTTACCGTTCAAGCAGACCAAGTGCGATTACGATTTGCGTCCTTGGTGTCTTGTAGCGTAGGTACTTTAGCCTCAAAGAATTTGGGAACCTGAGAAGGCCCAAGACAGTCACTTTGGGCTTTCGTTACCCATCCGTATGAAACTCTCATATCTGTAGCCTTTATGTTATTTGCCATTAAAATAAAACAATCTAGTGCTTCCCCATTATAAGCATCCGATATGCTACATTACGACACTCATATATGATACGATAATACAACTGAGATCTTAATTAAAACTGTTTTTATACGGATTTATGCTCGTTTATTACATTTTTACAATTTTCCAACGTTTCGGCACTTTTTCAGGTGCCGTGGTCCCGGATGTCATCCGGGACCACGGCACCTGAAAAAGTGCCGTAGACATAATTAAAAAGTTTTAATTATGTCTACAGCTCGTGTTAACCTTAGAAAAAACTGAGATCTTTTTCTTCTTTTCGTCAAAATATGTTATTGGTTATTGTTAGTAATATTAACAATTATTTTTATTAGACATACTTACATAGATTTATACGGGCCAAACACATTACACTCCCTGTGGGTTCCGCCGCAATCGGGTAACTAAAACAAAACTAAGTTTACTTTTTATCTAAAAATAGAAGTTTACCTGATAAATAAGTAATCGCGTTTAAGCCCGTTTATTGTATAACATGCAACTTTTCTAGCCAACTACCAACTTTCAAATATTGTCATTTTTGAAACACGGAACCCCAAAAGAATACGCACAAAGGGAAAAGTATTTTACTGGACTATTGACGTAGCCCTTAGTCTGATGACGTCTATAGCTACAGTTGGCCTCCACACCTGCGCACTATTTTGTCCGATATTCAACTTTAACCCGCGGTGAAAATTGTCGTGCACGTAAAGTTATCTTTATCTGGATAGGCCTTTAATACGATTGCTAGCTAGGATTCAGCTAGTTTTTTTTATAAGTAAAGCATTGAAAACTCATAGTCGTATAAATTTCGAGTTTCATTGCCGGAGGATGCGGAGTATAAACTAAAATGCTTCGGACCTTACTTCAATAATCAATCACATACAGCTACATACGAGTACATCTGCCTACCAAAATAAATAAAGTTATCGTCAAGTGTATTGTGAGTTTGCTCGTTATATTTAAGTACCCAGTATTTTATTTATTTACTATTTATTAACCGACTTCGAAAAAGTAGAACGCGTATATTCCTTTTTTATAACTTTTCGTTTATATTGATCGTTGAGCACTAGGTACAGTCGGCAGCAGGTCAAGCAATACAGTTTTGTTGCAAAGTCGTCCGTAACGAAACTGATGAGAGTGCTAGATTGACGTCCTACGAATACCTGTACGACTAGTGTTATCCGACTGATCCGAACACGGGATGACGATGTCTTTGACTAAAAGCTAATCGGATTGTCAGATTATTCTTGAGTTACTTTAAGACCGAATTTGATAAATATTAGTATTAACCGTCACGTTCTGAAAAAAAAAGCCGTTTTGAAAATACGGAGACGTCATGACTCAGTTATGATGAGCACATTTCCTATACGCTAAAAACGAAGTCTATGTTTTTGATTAAATGTAGGTTTAATTAACTGACTTAAAAAAAAGGAGATTCTCAATTCGACGCGTGTATTCTTTGTTTTTACTATGTTCTTACATGACTTCGTCAAATTACTAACGGTTTCAATAATTCTTTTTTCGGTCGAATAGTAGTAAAAACAAAGAATATACGAGTCGAATTGAGAATCTCCTTTTTTTTTAAGTCAGACTTTAAAAAAAAGGAGATTCTCAATTCGACGCGTGTATTCTTTGTTTTTACTATGTTCTTACATGACTTCGTCAAATTACTAACGGTTTCAATAATTCTTTTTTCGGTCTAATAGTAGTAAAAACAAAGAATATACGAGTCGAATTGAGTTTCTCCTTTTTTTTAAGTCAGTTATGACTTTAAAAAAAAGGAGATTCTCAATTCGACGCGTGTATTCTTTGTTTTTACTATGTTCTTACATGACTTCGTCAAATTACTAACGGTTTCAATAATCGTAGACTTTTAGTCCGGATTTACTTACGGGTGTTGTTATATCGGAAATTTTTTTTCAATATTTTTTCAAATTTTCAAAATTTGTTTTCAATAAATTTTTTTTCGGTCGAATATATAGAACGTCCCTTTGGTCCCATTTTAATTTGGTAAAGATCTGGTGAAGACTTTCAGAGATGGAAAATGGAACTCCTCTACGGATACTAATGGGATCCATATTTTAGTAAATATGCATAACTAAGTATGTTTAATAAAATATAGCGAAAAATTACTCCCAGGGTAATTTGTCTGGTAAAGTTTTTCAGAGATGGAAATTGAGAACTTCAAATATTAAACCTCAAATGTTAAGTTTTGATATTCGCAACACTTTGTTCAACATATACTTCATTCAGTAACTCACTCTCTGGTGTCTGGGATTGGGATTGGTGATTTGAAGATAATCAGCACGAATGTCGTTTTTGAGAGGTTTTAACAAGCTCATATTCAAGATAGAAATAGTTATACAGTTTTAACTCGCGTAAATACTTGAATGAAATCAATTCACTGTCAATTTCTACAGTCTGATGATGACCAGCTCAAGAACACCCAGATCTAAAACACCGTTCCACCTAAAAACCCGGAATTTAAGTTAAAATATATAATTTTATGGCCTAGTCGAACCGAGTGATTGGAATAAATCACTTTAGTTAAGCAACAGCAGGCGCGGTTAGGCGCAGGATGGGTGACCATACCGTGACACTTTTCCGTTTTCTAGAGGCACTTTTCCGAGCGCTTCTGTGCTTCACAAGGCACGTTAAGGCTGTCATGTAATGGCAGTCGTTAAGCCATATTAGGGGCCTTATGAGTGGCTTGATAACTTCTGACAGTAAGGCCCGCCCCACGTTGGGCGTCAATGTGATGTTGTAAAATGTTTTGTAAATAATAAACTGGAACGACTTCAACTGTTTGTTTTAATTATAATGTGTTTTATTTGTAATATAAACAGAAAACTTGTTAAAAAAACAGGATAAGCAGGTAAAAGAACATTTATGTAGTGGGTCTAGTTGAAAGGTAAAGTAGTAATGGCCTTACTTAAAATTCAATGGTAATGCTAAAGAATGAAAAAAATTTCAAAAAAAAAATATATTAAAAAAAATAAAAGAACCCGTCTGCAGTGATAAATCAACTGAAAGGGAAAAAACAAGATAATTTTATTTTAAAATGCTAACCTCGAATCAGAAGAGATGAGTTGCTTTACTTTAGGGCCAAATGATATAACTTTATAAGCATTATGTAAATGATGCAGTCGGGACCCATTAGAGGACTTTAAACAAACAGTAATGGGTCCCGACTGCATCATTTTATATAAAGTTATAAATGCTTTTATATAATTTGCTCAAACTGTTGCATTTATAACTTTATATAAAATGTTGCAGTCGGAACCCATTACTGTTTGTTTAAAGTCCTCTAATGGGTCCCGACTGCATCATTTTATATGAAGTTATAAATGCAACAGTTTGAGCAAATAATGCTTGTAAAGTTATATCATTTGTAAAGCAACTCATCTCTTCTGATTCGAGGTTAGAATTTTAAAATAAAATTATCTTGTTTTTTCCCTTTCAGTTGATTTATCACTGCAGTCGGGATCTTTTTTTTAATCATTTTTTTTTATTTTTGACCTTTTAGTGAATCAGTAAAAACATAAAATATAAAGGTCCATCTGTTCTGCATACATGCTTTAAATCGTAATATTATTTTCTTTCCTAAATAAATTTTAGTTTAAAGCTTTATTTTCCTTTGTTCGACAAAAGACATGATCCGTCTTGGGTTACCTGAGAGCGTACAATTTTTTTTTATAATTTTTGGTTTCAATTTTGAACCCAAGCTGGCTCTGACCACACAGGGTAAAAGGAGTTACATGCTACACTTTATATATTTTGTTTAGTTAGTTTTGGTCTATGTATCAGAAAGAAATTAATAAGTATCAAAGGAAAGAAATCAATTATTATAACCCCCTATGAGGTTGATATTTCTTAAATTAATGAGATAAACGGATGGCCTAGAAGAAACAACACTTTATAGGCATTATTTCTTTCAGCACTTATACCTTTTCTGTAAACGGTTTGTTTACATGTAGAACAAAGCTGAAATTATGTACATGCATGTACCAGAATAAATATATGGCAGCGCCATCCAGTGGCCTAAAAGTGGTACTTTAATTGCTTAAAAGTGAATGTTAGTTTTTGTTTTGGTTTTTGTTTTGTTTGTTCTCTATTAATGCTCATTTTATGTAACTTACGATATCCGCAAAAGTCTGTTTTACATACTACACACGTGTTAAGCGTTTAAACAAAATTATATTTCTTAAATAAATCAATGACCTAGAAGGAACAAACCACTTTATAGGCATTATTTCTTTCCGTATTTGTACCGATTCCATAAACTGTTTGTTTACATGAACACCAAAGCTGAAATTATGTATACACATTGTAACAGAATAAATCAAATATAGCAGCGCCTTCTAGTGGCTAATAGTTGTACTTTAATTGCTTAGAAGTGAATGTTATTTGTTACGTGTCTTGTCTATTAATGCTGATTTTAAGTAACCTACGACATCCGCAAAATTCTGTTTTAAATACTCCATAAGTGTTAGGCGAAGTTAAACGAAATTATATTTTTCTAATAAATAATTGATCTAGAACTAACAAACCACTTTATAAGCATTATTTATTTCCGTATTTGTACCGATTCTATAAATGGTTTGCTTACATGTAGACCAAAGCCGAAATTATGTATGCACATGTATTAGAACAAACCAAATATAGCAGCGCCATCTAGTGGCTAAAACTTTAATTGCTCAGAAGTCAATGTTTTTTTTTGTTCCGATTGTTCTCTATTAATGCTGATTTTATGTAAACTACGAAATTCGCAAAATTCTGTTTTAAACATTTCACACGTGTTACGCGTAGGTAAACAAAATTAGGATTCGAATTCAATAAACTAAATATAACAGCGCCATCTAGTGGCTCCTAGCTGTACTTTAACGAAGCTTATTAAGGAATTTTATTTTTTGTCACGGTTCTGATCGCATAATTATGATTTGATATAGCCTATGACACCCGCGCAAGGATGACGAATCGAATGACACCTCATTTAATAAAATCTGACCATTGGTTAAGGAGTTATGAGGGAACATAGAATCGGACATACATACATACATACATACATACATACATACATACATACATACATACATACATACATACATACATACATACATACATACATACATACATACATACATACATACATACATACATACATACATACATACATACATACATACATACATACATACATACGAACTAAACACATTACCCTCCTTTAGGGCTTCGCCGCAGTCGGGTAAAAAGGGTGACATAATTTTAAATTTTGAAAAAGATATACAGAATTATAGATGATAATTATAACAAAATGGTGTGATGAGGCTTGCAGCGTTACAACTGCCTTAAAATCCTTTTTTTTGTTACCCAGGAGAAACCCCATTACGGGTACCACCGGCTCGGGGGAGCGCGGTGGTTATGTCGGACTCCCCGCCCTGAAAAGGGCGGTATACCGACTAAAACTCCTGGGGTGTTCCTCCGCACCGCAAAAGACGGGGCCACGGGAACGCTTACGCACACCACCGCGACCCCGTCTGCGGGCGCCCTTGCGGGCACTCCTTCGGCGGCGTCCCTGCCCCATCGCAGCGCCTCATACGACGGGGCGAGGGAACGCCGCATCTCCTCGTTGGAGCGCATAGGGGCCAAGTGCGCAAGAACTTGGCCCCTATGCACTCCAACGAGTGGGCGACGCGACGGGCCTCGCGTATGGGACACACGCCCCATACGCGAGGCCCGTCGCGTCGCCCACCAGCGCTTCTCTGAAAGCAGAGAAGGCGGAGAGCGACCGCGCGGGCCCCCTCTTTGCTAGAAGGCACCCTCGGAACACGCAAGGGCGCCCTCCGGCCCGCCGTGATGGAGGCAGAGGGTCCCCCGACCCTCCGCGACCCGACGGCCACTCTGGTCCGTACGAGGCGCGCGCGCTTCCGCGCAGCGGCGCCAATTCGGTCCTTTAATCGGTTGGTCGCCTGGGTCCCGCTCCACAGAGAGAAACAGGGCCCACGCGACCCCTCCCGCCAGATTTTTCGCCGCTGGCCAGCAAGATCCCATGAAGAGAAGTTACTGACCAGCGCCCAGGGTGCACCGGCCCTTGCCACTTGACCTCTGCTCCGCTCTCCCTTTTGTTTGTGTAGTTATTTATGCCATCCATTCACCGTATACTCATTCTTCATCTTTATTAGCGCCTAGAGACTAATATAGTGGGATCGTAATGTCCGCTTCTATTTTTTAAGTTCAGCTTTCCCTTTTTGATTCAAACCAAAGGGTTATTATTATTATTTATTTATTTGCAAGCATACACGGTACATTTTATACAAGTAAATTATAATAGTTAAGAGCATGCGTGATGCGCCAGTATCTGGCATGCAAAATTGTTTGCAGTTAATATTGCACTTGTTTTTACCTGTTGGTATTTAAGAGTCAATATCAACTTATTATATTACAATTGTATATTATTTAAATTAAATTATAAAATTCTTAAATTATAATGTTACATTTTTTTTAATTGATTCAAACATATCATTAAAGTAAAAAAATAAAATTAATAAAAATAGACAGAATAGGAAAAGATGTACATCAAAACAAAACATAAAAATAGTATCAATAGTGGGTACATTACATTCAGATTACAATTTTAATTTTAAAAAATCTTCAATTTTATAAATGGAATTCTCACATAAACTTATAAACAATTTCGTTTTGAATATTCTAAATTGCAGATTGGATATGGATTCTGTTAGGGCATTATACAGTTTGATTGACATGTAGTGGCAATTTTTCGCAAATGATGTTGTTTTATGAGGTAATCCGGCCAAACGATTTGGGTATCTAGCAGAGAATGCGCAATCTTTTACTTGGAAGTCCCTAATATTTTTCTTTACGTATAGGCACACTTCAAATATGTATAAGGCGGGCAGTGGCAGTATATTTAGTTTCTTGAAAAGTGGTCGACATGAATCTAAAGGCTTAGCTCCACATTATGGCTCTTATACACTTTTTCTGAATAATAAAAGCCTGATTCATATCAACTGAGTTTCCCCATACTATAAGCCCATATCTTAGAATAGAACCTACATATACGTGATACGCCATCAACGCAGTCTTCTGGTCACATATTTTGGTTATTCTTTGCAATGGATAAACAAAACTGTTGATTCTATTGCAGACCAATCTTACATGTTGCTTCCATGACAGCTGCGAGTCTAATTCAATGCCGAGGAATCTGGCTGTAGTTGATTGCATAATGGTATGGTTAAGTATCTTAGGACACTTTCAGTTTGATAGATTTTCCGT